>PVJO010017674.1:0-38576 GCA_004026905.1 Hystrix cristata | reverse complement strand
CACACACACACACACACACACACACACACACACACACACACACACACTAGTTACCCTCATGGAGAAGAGTTATGTGTCAATTGATGAGTTGGGAGATTTTTTTATGAGAAATGAAAGAAGTCCCAGGAAGTTTGCTTAAGGACTATTTTTCTTGCCTATCATTTTTCTCCCTTTAAAAAATAGTAAAAATTACATAAAACATCACTGAACTCTATTTTCAGCTCTGCCCTGAGGGCCAACCAGATATTTCTCTAATTTTTAATAACCCAAGACGAATAAAGTCTTACTTGATGCATCTATTTAGAAAGTAAAAGCAGGATGCTGCTGTTACAAATTAAAATTAGCATTCCAGAATTGAGTAAAACATATAAAATCAACAAATAATTGTAAGGCACATGTCTTTACTTTTAAAAAAAAGCATCTCAAATATTTCCTCCCTTCTCTCTTCAGTCCTATTTGTGGATTTGTTCTGCTCATTTAAACACCTTAGTGAAATGGTTAGTTAAGAGAACTTGCATAGCCTGGTATATAAAAGAATAGAATGAAGAGAAAACAGAACAGTTAACATGAAAAACACCTCAATATTTCCCCACAAGGCAAATGATCTCAGCTGCAACAGCCTTAAACATTTATAGCTAACTAAATTTTTTATGAGATGCTACTAAGAGGGTTCCATCCATTTCTTAAGAATGATAGCCTGGTCACAGAGTCTCTTGGAAAGCAAGGCTCACATCTTTCCATTCTGAATTGGAATTTTCATCAAAAGATTGAGGAAAGCTCAGTAAGAACTACCTTATGCAACCCCAACTCTCCTATTCTAGCTGGCTTCTTTCCTGTTTCATAAAGAACAAAATAGCTATAAGGCAAAAAGTACAAATAAAAAAAGAAAACACTCTCACGCAACTGACAGTATGGGCATTAGAAGAGGAGCAATGCTTATTCTTGATGAGTAATGTCCAATATTAACATTTAGCTATGATGCTTCCCCAAATGTCATTGCCCCGTTTTCTCGCTACTCTGGGTCTGCATAAAATTATAAACTGCCTTTCTTGTACAATCTGCACAACAGTGTCTCAGTGCACAGAGCCACAGTAACACTTTATTAATATTTATGAACCTGGAGAAGTCAGTAAAGCTTGCCTTTCAGAAAGGCCACCCTGCTAGACTCCCACCATCAAAACAGTAATAAAATTAGCTCAGAACAGCTTAGCAAAATAACCTGAAAGAAAATATACTTAGATCACAAAAGGGGAGGGGTGACTGAAGCATACAATATAAAGAAATGCAAGACCAAGAAGAATATATTAATCAGAGTAACCTTTTACAATTGGTGCTGCACCACTGACTCCAACATGAGATAATGACGTGTGACAGCACCAGGCCTGCTGGAAAGGGCCTGGACAGCCAAGTAACTGGCTTGTGGCAAGAAGAGCCGCCATGAAAAAATCTGATGCCTTTTTGGAACCAGCTTTGTCCATCTTTTCTAAAGAAAGGGTAAAGACAATTTCACTGTAGTAGTTGTCAGAAAACTACTAATACACTTAAAAAGACAAACTTCTTTTCATGTATGTTGGTGTATTTCACACACAGACACACAAACACACCCAGGAACATGCACAACACACAAGCACAGTCACAGACTGAACCGTACCCTGGGAGAGCTATGCTCGAGTCTTAGCCCCCAGTGCTCAGAGTGTGACCTTACTTGCAAAGAGGGTCACTATGGATAGAATTTGTTGAGATGCAGTCATACTGGACTAGGGCTGATACTTAGTCCAATATGATGGCTGGTGTAGTTAACAAATAGGGAAAACCTGGACACAGAGACAAAGATGTGCAAGGAGAATGCCACCCGAGGACTCAGACAGAGATCAGAGTGATGCAGATACAAGCAAAGAAACACCAAAAATTGACCGCTACGACCAAGAAGCTACGAAGAGCCAAGGAAGGTTCTACCCAGCATCTCAGAGGTACCATGACCCTGCCGTTACCTTCATTTCTCAATGTAACTCTGTGGAATTGTGAAAGAATACATCTGTGTTGTTTTAAAGACACCCAGTCTATACTACTGTGTTACAAGAGCCCTAGAAAATGCACACATGCATGCGTGGACACACACACACATAGAAGGAGAGGCCTGGTAATGTGTATTTTAAAGATGAATACATGCTTTGAGTATAATGCTTAATAGTATATAATAGATGGGTGCAAATATCTTGATTTTCAACATGAATATAAACACAGTATGCATTAAACAGACAGCTATTTAAAGAACCATTCTACTCTAGAAATGAAGTCAAGCTCTTCCCTTAGCACTCCAAAAGCAGTAGGGCACTATGGTACAAACCCCGGAATTCTTAACCACCTCAGCTCCTTCTGCAAAAAGCTATTTTACACAAAGGAGCCAAACAACCTAACTGGAAGAAAGATAGCCTCTTTAATAAGTGGTGCTGGAAAAACTGGCTCTCCACATGCCAAAGACTAAAACTAGACCTGTATCTTTCCCCATGCACTAAGCTAAAAATCAAATGGATCAAAGATCTAAATATTAAAACAGAAACACAAAATCCATTGGAAGATAGAATAGGGAAAACTCTTGAAGACATAGGTGTAGGCAAAGACTTTATCCCCAACTGCCCAGGAACTACCACAAAGAATCAATAACTGGGATCTAATCTTATTAAAAAGCTTTTGCACAGCAAGAGAAACCACCATCAGAGCAAAGAGACAACCCACAGAGTGGGAAAAAACTTTTACCAGCTATTCCTCTGACAAAGGACTAACATCTTGAATAAATAAAGAACTCAAAAAAATCAGACCCCCCAAATTTAAAGACCCAATCCAAAAGTGGGCAACTGAAATGAACAGACACTTCTCAGATGAAGAAGTAGAAACAGCAAATACATATATGAAAAAATGTTCAACATCACTGGTTATTGGAGAGATGCAAATTAAAACAACCCTGAGATTCCATCTCACTCCAGAAAGAATGCCTATTATCAACAAATCAGCCAATAACAAACGCTGGAGGGACTCTGGGGAAAAAGGAACCCTTCTCCACTGTTGGTGGGAGTGTAGACTGGTGCAACGGCTATAGAAATCAATGTGGAGATTCCTCAGAGAACTAGGACTAGAGATTCCATTTGACCCAGCTATTCCCCTTCTTGGTATCTTCCCAAAAGAATTAAAAGCATCATACTGCAGCAATATATGCACACCCATGTTTATAGCAGCACAGTTTGTAATAGCTAAATCTTGGAAACAGCCCAAATTCCCATCAACCAAGGAATGGATAAAGACAATGTGGTTTTTTTTAATACAATGGAGTACTACTCTCCCATAAAGAATGATAAGCTTGAGATATTCCTAGGTAAATGGATGCATCTTGAGACCATACTCTCAAGTGAAATAAATCAGACACACATGTTTAGATACCACATAGTTTCTCTGGTGTGAGAAACTGAAGTGTATATAAAGACTAAAATGTATTATATTGGGAAAGGGAGGAAAATGTCCAAATGGGAAAGGGAACAAGGGAGGGGGAACGGAACAGAGGGACAAGAGAAATAAATGGAAGGAAAAAATGGAAACAAATCTTTTGTAAATAGGGAGGGAGGAGGGGATGAGGTGAGGGAAGGGGAATGGGAAAAAAGGAGCAACAAGATACATCATGTACAGGTACAAATCCCCTATGATGAATGTTATCACTATGTACATCTAAAATGTACTATTAAAATAAAATTTTTTTAAAAAGTCACATCCAAAAAAAAAAAAGCAAAGCTTCTATTTTTTAAAGAAATGATAGCTACTATCTACTCTAGTAATCAAATCCTCAAAATTTAAAATATATTACAATTATTTGGGTCATACAATTTAAAAAATCTTAAAGGACTTACAGCAAATGCCATTGTTGATTTTACTCTTGATGACCAAAACTGGACAAGATGTTGACTCATTGTTGTCAAATACAATTTGCACTCTATTTAAAATACTAGTGGGACAGACACATGGCATGTGGGCTGGGAAACGGCCAGAGAAGTAGGAAATGTCAGACTCTCATTGTATAGGAGGAGCCTGAAGGTCACGCAGCCCAAGTCCAGTGACCCAAACTTGTGACGCCTGCCTGAACAGAAGACCCCACATGTGTCCAAGACAACCCTTCTCTTCTGGGAACGTGCTCATGGTTCAGAGGGCTGTTCTTCGAAACAAGGCACAGTGAAAAGTACTACATGAGAGGCAAGTGGGTTTGCCACGCTCCAGGCGAGCCTTAATATCCCATCCTGTGCCACAGACAATCACCCAAGCTTTTCTGTAAATGCAGAGTGCTAGGCAAGATCTCCTGAACAATCTTTCCAGGAGTCAAGAATCAAATAGCCGGGGAAGTCCAGTGTCTGCAGGCACATCCAGCTCATTAGCCCAAACCACAATCTCAGGGAGAGAATGTGCCAGGCTTCAAAATCCACATCCCTATGGTGCTTCTGCCTATTCTAGGTGCGACAGGGTGCTGTTTTATACCTACAGGGAGGGGCTGGCTTTCACAAGGAGTTTTAGAGAAGTTAAAGAAGTAGACTAAAATAGAGGCAACTGATACACCATTCTCAGTTTCTAAGGGTTTCCAGAACCCGGGCAGGCAGTTAGAACACAGGCTGACTAGTATATTTGACCTTAGACTTTAAGGATGGAAGCTGTGTGTATACCTGTTGCTCTGCCTCCGCCCATCTGACTCAATTTCAATGAGTAAAATTTACAAGTCGTTTTTATGAGAAAATAGGGTGATTTTAAATAAAAGGTGTGGAAAGGCACCACCTAATCGCAGGAGCCGATGAACTGCAGCAAACTCTAACTCTACCTGGAAGAAAGGGGTTTTGGGCCATTTTCTCTCTAGCTGCTTCAACCTGATCTCACACCAAAAACAGCACTAGTTTTACATAGGGAAACTTCCTTACAAGGGCTGGGAAAAACAATACACAACTCTTTTCATATCTGGCATCTATGTTTACAAGAAAAAGTCAAGGAGGAAGAGGAACTAAAATGTACTGAGCGCCTACTCTGTTCTCAACGGCCAAGTGCATCTCACTGACTCTCCACAAGGACCCTGAGGTAAAGGTATCATCATCCTGGGAACAGGATAAAGGCTTAAGGAAACCAAACAACACACCCCACATGACTTAGAAAGAACGTAATTGCATATGTAATTCAAATGTGCTCGCCACTGTTGCACTGGTTGCTAACACCTTTATTTAATAGTGCAACTGCATATAAACTAAAAGCATTAAACGTTTTAAACTGCATTTTAAAATCAGAGTTTCCTTACATGTTTTATGCCTTTTTCCCCCACAGGAAAACATTTTAAATTTATCCACTATGTGCAAATTAATGGGGTTAATGTTCATAGCAAGACAATTTGTAATAGCTAAGTCTTGGAAACAACGTAAATGCCCAACGACCAATGAATAACTAAAGAAAATGTGGTTTTTCTACACAATGGAGTACTACACAGCCATAAAAAAGGATAAACTAGAGTCATTCATATATAAATGGATGTTCCTTGAGAACATACTTTTGAGTGAAATACATCAGACACTCATGAGTACACATCGAATTATTTCTCTGATATGAGAAACCATAACTGTAAATAAGGACAAAGAGGTGTAATAGATATTATATAAAAGGAAGATAATATACAAAGGAGAGGAGTACTAGAAAGAAAGATGGGGGAAAGCAGAAAGGCAACAAAGGAAAGAAAAGGGAAAGGGAAAATATGGAAAATTATGAATAAACCTGCTGTAAATAGGGAGGGAGGGAACGGGGGGGTGGGGAAGAGGGGGGAGAACCAAGATGCATCATGTATAGGTACAAAATAAATGTGATGAATGTGACCATTGTATGTAAAATGTACCAATACATGTTCTTGGTTTAAAATAAAAATAAAAAAATTTTTTAAAATAACTAAATTAATGGGGTTATGTTTTGTTTAAATATTCTTCAAATGGTATTACTGAAACACATTTAAATCTATGGAAAAGTTTATTTTGAAATAAAAAGACATCCCATATGATTACAAATTCTTAATTTGTATTGACAATTTATTTACATCTTCTTTGTTTGCATATTATATGTATAAAACAATATATATCACACATTACTTTGGGTTTTATGTACATATATATGCATATCAAACATACACACATACAAAATACATCACAATATTACGTATTATTCTGTATCCTACTTGTAAAATTATTCCTTATAGCTAGGATTTTCCCATGTCACTAGTCTTTGAAAATATGATGTTAAAAGCATCACAATATCTTCTTGGATTATTAAATAATTGCTAAATAATTCTTCAACTACACATGTGGACTTTTCCCAGAAATTTGGTAATGTTTCAGCAAAAATCCTTTGTATATACATTTTTACTTTTATCATTGGTTTATTTTCAGGTGTGGTTTCTGTATAAACATCTGCTAGGTCAGCACATATGAGCTGTTAAAGTTCCATAATATAAACCGCCAAATTACTTTCTAGAAAGGTAAGGCCTGCTTTTCCACATTTTACCTAGTATTTAATAGACCCCGTTTAGCTTTGCACAGTCTAACTTCTTGAAAGAGAAAAATACCTGTTTCAAACACTTTGAATTCACAAATGAAGAAAAGGATATGTACTTATTTTTCTAGGGTCTTGTTTATCCTCTGTACTAAAATGCTGTCATTTAGAAATCCCAGCTACTAGACTTTTGCCTGTTAAATGTTTAAAATACCTTTTCAAAGGCCATCACTTCTAACTTTATTTACAATGACTTGTAAATGTTTACTACCTTACTAAAGTCTGCCATATTACTTCTTGATTTTGCATGCATACGTTCAATTTTTCTTTCACAGCATTTGAATTTTAGGCTTGCTCTGAGAATCTTTCCACATTGTACACTTATAAAAATAGCCCATGTTTTCTTCTAATACCTTTATTTTATAATTTGAATTTTTAATCCACCTGTATTTTGTACACTTTGTAAGATGGGCATCTAATTAAATTTCTACCTAAATTGAACAAATTGCCTTAGGCCCATATGCTAACCAATTTATCTTCCCCCATCAATCTGAAGCACATTTTTCAAACAAATTTTTAAATACGTGTATGTGTGTGTGCGCACAGAAGTGTCCCCATATACTTGCATATGAGCCAGGGCCTCTGTGAGAAGGAAAGTGAGTGGCCCTCACTAGACACTTCCCCTGTGCAAGTCATTAGTGTCCCCAGCTCAGCAAATGACGAAGGTCTGCAGGTCCAAAATCACAGACGATACAGAAATGGTACACTCCAAGGACTTATCAGAAAGTTCAGAGAACGTGAATATGAATTCACTTTCTCCACAACAGTTACCACAACTCTGGTTAAACTTATAAAAATGACTGAGATTTGCTTAGCATGTAGGCAAATTTCCATTCCTGAATAATGTGAAATACAATTCTAGTAATACATAAGAATGTATCATCTTGTGGATTAATAATACCTACCACAGAGTTGTTCTTGGACACAATACTTTTCTCCTTCTAGAAAATCAGTTTGACTATATTGCTCTTTGGCCTAAATCATCTGACTACTTAAAGGGCATTAAAGGGTACAACTTCATGATGCCATAATATGGCATCTACTCTACAGAAACTCTTTTGGTGACAAAGGGAAAATTCTCTCTGATCTCCACTACACAAAGGGTTGAGCTCCTCCATGCCAACAGGCTTCTGTTTATTTCAGGGACACTATGAATACTGAAATAACTGCTTTGCTTTCTCTTAGGGTTGGTTATCAAAATATTTCCAATTTGTGATCCTCTCTCAGCAAATGAACAGAAGCTCAAACAATTTTTACTAGTCTCATTCCCAAATCCTCCTTCATTTTCAAATTCTTATATACTGTTTGCCCTGATTTCCTTATTTGCATTATTGTCTTCTATGATAGGTATTCTGCTGAATTGCCTTAAATTTGTTTTAGAAAAAGGTGAGGGATAAATCACACGAACTCCGTAAGAAAAGAAATTTTTTTTCCCTTTGGTTCTTTTCCCTCAGTGAAAAGGTAGGTAAGTATTGAAAAAGACCAAGGATTTCCAACCTGTCTATTTTAGCACTCAGCAAAAGCCTTTCACAGCCAGGGAAATACTCAGAGAGCAGAATCTGGCTCTGGGTAATTTTGTAAAATTAACAAACATTTTCCAATGTTAAATTTTTGTGACACTATTCTGTCCAACATCACCATGTTCCTCTCTTGCCAAATTACACTTTCATCTCCAAGTATTTCCTGAAGCAAATAAGACCACATGAGAATTTGTGTACTACACATTACTTTCAGATTGAGGAAAATATGACGTGCTTTCTTTTAACATAAGCAAAGAAGCATTAAAGGAAAAGAATCTTTGTTGTAAAATTTATCTTCAACTCACATCTTTCACCCCAATAGTCATCAGTCTTGTTCTTCCAACAAGTGGTCGCTGAAAGTAAACTGCTTAAACACCATTTGTCACACATTATCTCTGCACAAATAAGTATATATATGTACTAAAATATGCCTTTACCATTTTACCAAGGCTCCTTTTCTCCAAGTTTCACTTTTTTATTAGTACATGTTGTCAGTACACAATGATTACATTCCTCGTGGGGAGTGGGTACATGGATATAACACATTTTAATTCTTTTGTCACCCCCTCCCGCTCCATTTCCTGCCCTTTCCTCCATCTCCTGGTCCCTTTCCCTTATGCAAAAGATGTATCTCCCTATTTCTTATTCTCTAACTTTTATTTTGCTCTTCATTTATATTTTGCGTTTCTCGTATAAGAAATGATGTCATATTTAAGCTTGCATGTCTGATTTATTTCCTTAACATTATCGTGTCAGGGTACACCCATTTTCCTACAAATGACTCAAGTTTATCCTTCTTCATGGCACAGTATTATTCCATTGTATATAATACCACATTTTCTTTATACCAGTTTTATTTTTAAAATGAAAACTCCAGGGTGTTGGGGATTTAGCTCAAGCGGTGGAGTGCTTGCCTAGCAAGCACAAGGCCCTGAGTTCAATCCCTAGCACCCCCACAACCAAAAGAAAAGAAAACTATCAGCTCAAAACTGAAAGCACAGGACCAGATAATCCCTAATACCTCTTCTAATGTTATGACTCTGCAGTGAATTTAGAGATAGAACAAAATATCACCATTGCTCTTAGTTCTCCCTCATGTACCAAATATTCTAATATAGTTTCTGAGACCCTGAAATAGGCTAACATGTTTAGAAATAACCCATTGGTTTATGAATATAGAATTTTATGAAATAAGAATCATAAATAAGAAGCAGTCAATAGGATTTGTGGAAAATTAGTGGAGAATAGTAAATTGGCTTTTACTTTAGCCTTTCCAATGACTTTGTGAATAACTCTGAAGTCCATGACTTGTAAGTTTGTACTCTTTGCATGACACAAATTTCAATTGTGTGAGTAATACACTTAGCAAGCAGCAGTGTAACCCTTATCCGGTGACAATGATTGTCTCTCTGTTCAGTTTCCACACATTGATACTATTTTGTTTTTTCTACTTGTCATCACATTCATCTTCCTCTTTGATAAAGTCCCCTGAAAACTAATACTTGAGAAGACAAAAATGAAAATGAAATGTGATATGATCAAAGAAACTAATACTTTGATGCTGTAAATAAATAATTGCCATAGTTACAGACTCCTAAGGAATCTCAAAGAAATTAATGTTTCTACCTTGTTTTGTATTTTGGTATATTTTAGAGAGAAAAATATATGATGGAATTGAGGACAATTGAGAAAGGGCACCAGGATCCACCTATTCATTTGAGGAACTGAGCAAGAGTACTGCAACGTCTCCATTGTACACTGCGTTCCAAATGATTATTCTGTTTAGTATTTAGTATTCATATTTATGTTTCAATTTTTTACCAGTTTGTTTGTAAAAAGCAGAGCATTTATTTTTAAAGGCTGGTTATCTCAGAGTTGAGTAAGAAATTAGAGGAGATGGAAACATTTGTAAAGGGGAAATATCTTATGATTCTTCTGATGAAGAGAATCTTAGATTTGGAAACTTTAATCTTATCAAATCAAAATACACACTTAGAACGAATAGAATTTTTGGTGACACAAATCATTTTAAAAAGTCTTGAGCAGGGTGGGGATTTAGCTCAAGTGGTAGAGCACTTGCCTGGCAAGTGCCAGGCCCTGAGTTCCACCCCTAGCACCCTCAAAAAAAAAAAATCTTGAAAGCTACACATGCACCCCCATTTTGACAACCATACTTTGTTTTTCCACTTGTCTGCCTCCCACAAGATGTTAAGCTCCTTATAAGGCAGCTTGTCTCTTCATATTTACAGTCCTAGGACCTAAAACACAGCAGGCCTTCTGTACGTACTTTACAAACACATGGATGCTCCTTGCCTACCTTGCATCCGATCATTTCTTCCTAGTGTCCCCTTAGACATGCATTTCTCAGTCATAAAAACAACTGTTGTCTTAGATAATGTGTGTCCTGCCCAGAAACACATTTGGGACTGAAATGTTGGCATCTGATACCTCACCACTAGATCCCCACTGGGAACAGTCTTTACAGCCAGAAGTTACCTCACTTGTTTCCAACCCCCCTCCACCCACCTTCCCAGTGTATACAAGGGCACATGCTCCTTCTGCACGCCTCATCTGACAATATCTCTCATGGGCCATGCCGACTCCAGCACTCCTCACGTGGCTTGCAAACGGCTCTGCAGCTCTGCTGTTCCTCCTTCCCCAGTTGCCTTCTCACTCCTCAACGGGCATTATCCCTCCAGCACTCCCCAGTATACCTCCTACCTCCAACTTCACACTATCCTTTCAAGCTCTGTGTCCAAAACCTTGTCTGACCCACGAGATGAGCTTTATGAAAATATATATTCCCAACCTCATTTTAGATGCACTAAAATCAAGAAACGTGAAAGAAAGTGAAACTTTTTAAGTTTCCTAAGTTATTTCCCAAAAGTTTGCCTTCAAAAGTTTCTGCTGCCATTAAAACAGCAGCCAATTCTGCTGCTCCCAGTGAGTTTTAGTGTCTTAAGACTACTAGCTACCAGGTTGTTGACAGATTTTTTTTACATCCATATCTTCTAATCTAATTGGTATCTCTCATCCAACGTTTGGTGCTTGAAACTTTATACCTTATATTTACTCAGGAAGATCCCGATTAACAGGTGACTAAGATGCCAAAGCCGAACCCTCTATTTTCTATCAATTAGACATTTTGTTTCTCAGGGTTTTTGGTAAATAATCTACTAGAAATCCTTAGAAAAGACATTTAGGTTAGATGCAGACAATCTTCTATTACCTACAATGAGGTACATGCAGACGGCTTTAAAGATTTAAATAGGTAGTAATCCTAAAACATCGTTTCAGACATTGTCACTACTATGTTCAAAATAAAAGCAATAAAATAAGGATGACCATCCATATTGCAATTTTGTGGAGCTCCTTAGGGATCATTTCTTTTGTTAAATAAAAAGTTGTACCGACCACGCTTAGCACTTGCGCAGTACCACGTTTTCCAGAGCCCATCTCCGTGACGGAAGAGCCTTCGTCCCGTCTCTAATAACCACATAAAATCAACACCATTATACCAGCATCTAAGGCAAAAATTTTAAATTGTGAAAATTCTTTTAAAATGAATCTATTCAGCCAACAATTGCAAAAGAATGAATTAAAATGAGCACTTCTTCCCCCGTTGGCTATTTTCATTTCAATGTGTTTTCCATTTTCAGTCTCTTTCTTTAATATCAAGAGAATATAGCAAAATACAAAAAGAAAGATGAGCATTTTATATTGAAACTGGGAGTCCGCGTGCCAAGATTTAGTCTGCTGTGCCTGGAAAAGTGCTGAGACCTCAGAACTGAGAGATTTGTTTCTGAAGAGGAATGCTGATACTGCTTATCGGTATCAGTTCAACTCTGAGACGTGGGAGGGCAGCTTTCACCACCTTGGACGTTCTGCCCAGCTCCGAGGAAGGCCACCAACGGAGACCATTCCCGTTAGTGCGAGTACCTTCATACGCTGGCTGGGAACACAGGCTAAGCTCAGTATCGTGTTCTAAGCATCAGGGAAAGCGCTCAAAACCGATCATCTGGACGACTAAGTAACTGCACTCCCCCATCACCGCCACACCACAGCGCCTCCAGATTTGAAGCGCATTCACAACTAGGCAATCGCCTGCAGAAAGGCTGGAAAACTGCGGACCTTGGGACAAATTCATATACTTTTATACAGCCTGCAACTCCAGGGTGGTTTTTACATTTGGAAATGCTTGGGGGGACATCAAAAGGAGAGTAGTCTTTTGAGACATAAATACTGCATGAAATTCAAATTTCAGTGTCCATAAAATCTTTTATTGGAACATTACCACATTAATTTGTTTACGCACCATGTATGACTGCTTTTACACTATGAGAGCTGAGCTGAGTGGCTGCCTCAGAGAACTAAGGCCCACAAAGCAGGAGATATTAACGCTCTGACCTTTTACAGAAAAGGTCTGCCAGCCCTGGCCTACAGCACTGCAGTGTGTGAGGATGTCTAATAGGCACCGCACTGATACAATGAAGTGGAGGATACTGGGCCTACTCCACAGAAAACAAACATAAAAGGAGATGACTTTCCAAGGTCATATAGCTGGTAGGAAGCAGTTACTCATATTCTTCCACTTTATCAAACAGCTTCTCTACAAATACGTGGTGTAATCCTTAGTAATGTTAATTACTACTTGGTTTGTAAAAAATGTTGGCATCCTTTTATTTCTCAGTACCATAATCAAAAGTAATTTGCTTAAAACCAGGCACTTAAAAGTATTTTAGTTTATGAAAGGCCAAGGATCAAACTCTTGAAAAAGCATGTTCTGTCTGACAATATTAACCAAGCAATTTGTCACTCAAACTAAAATAAGAGTCTCTCTCTAGCCCCTCAAATGCTCTGATGTAGCAGGAGAGAATCCTGAACACATCATCTTTCTCTTGGATTCCTTCATATGTCTCATGAAGGTACAGAACATTTTGACAAAGTCAAACTCTTCTGAAATTGAGTTATTAAAGCAATTTTGTACATTCTCTTTGAGCATGGTACTGGCCTCTGCCTGAAGAGTCTTTCAAGGACAGAAAAGCATGTTCCCTTGCTTCTCCTGGATTTTTATTCTCCACATTTTGCACTTGAGTAGATAAAGAACAACTATTATAACCCTTACATCTTTCTTCTAACATACGTACAGATAGATATACAGATATAAGTATAATATATAATATTACCTGATTTTATAATATGTAATCATTATCAATTTTACATTTATTAAGCACTTTATAAATACAAGAAGCAGTTCTGCTAAAAATAATAACAAAGCAAATACTGACTCAACTCCAAGAAGAACAAGATTTAGCCCCTATTTGGTCAATAACTGTGTGACTTTGTTAATGTCCGTGAACCTATCTAGGTCTGTTTCCTCAATTAAATAACAAAAGAGGCTACCTGACCTCTAAGAGCTTAGGTTTAAAATTATCTCCACTTCTGAACACTTGTGAAATGTTCACTTAATCCAAGTAAGTCTTAGTTTCTTCATTTACAGGTAAGAACTACAACCTCAGAGATTAAAGTGACAAGATGCACTTAAAGGACTTAGGTATTAGTCAGCTCTCTGGTACTACAACAACAGTTGAGGCAATTAACTTCTAAGGAGACAATGTTTATTTTGGCTCACAGTTTGGAGTTTTTAGTCCAAAACTGAGTAGCCCCAAAGCTTTGAGCCATTCGCCAGGGTGGCACATCATGGCTGGAGCATGTAAGAGAGCAAACCACTCACCATACGAGCCAGAAAACAAAATGCGAGAAAGGAAGAGTTTTGCATTCCACAGTCCCCTTCAGGAGCACACTTCCAATGACCTGAGGACCTCCCAGAGGCCCCACATTCTAATGGCCCAGAGAACCTCCCAAACAGCACCAGGTGGGATCAAGTTTAATACATACACCTTTGAGGGACACTTACTGAAACCATAGCAACTTAGTACACAGAGTTCCAAAAAGGATGATGATAATAGGGTGTTTTGTGTTTGTAGATATGTTTCATGCATGCTAAGCAGAACTGTTACCATTTAAGAAGAGGCTACGAAGACGAGGAAATACCCATAAAGTAAAAATGATGTGTACATGTTTTTGAAAGTTTCACAAATCAATGCTGCCTCTAGGTACAACGCTGCTAATCTCTGATGAGACACAAACCCTTGGTAAATGTCCTTGATCTTCTTTACAAACCTTTGGTCAACATATACTAAGTCCTCCAAAACTCAATAAGGAAAGCATTCCAAATCTATAATCATCTTTTCATAGTGATAGATCCCAAGACGGAATCTCATTTGATAGGTTAAATCATAAAATATACTCTTTATATTAGATATTATTTTATGAACTTAAGAGGTCACTAAGCATATTTCACTGAAACAATTTCTGCCTCAAGAACAACATTGATATTCTCAAAGGTTATCAATATAAGATTTCTCAATCATGAATATTTCATATTTCAATACTGTTTTTAAACATCTTATTATTGAATTTTTCAACACTATGACTTCATATATCACAGCCACCAAAACAGTTTATGTTTAAATGGACCAGTTACACCCCAGGGAAGACTAACTATCATCACACCAACCTTTAAAAATTTGACATTTTTAATCAATCATAAAGAATGAAATGCAACTACAGTCCCTCCACTGTGCTATGTAACATTAGAACTTATATCTTCTAAAAAACTATATTTGGGTGCTGATTATCTAAGCTCCTCTTATCTTTCCCCCAAGCGACCTCAAGCAATCACTATCATACATTCAGATCAACTTTGGTTGGGCTCTACAGATGATAGATGACATGTGTATTTGTCTTTATGTGTCTGGTTTATTTTGACTCATTACAGACTTTATGAAGAACTAGAAGAGAGAGAGAGAAGGCTCCAAACATAAAGAAATGATATGCAGATGGAAATGCTAATTATCCTAATTTGATCAGTATGTGTTTTATATACATATTGAAACATTACCCTATACTCTTTAAATACATACAATTTTTAAGTGTTAGGTTTTTTTAATGAAGTGGGAATACACAGCAAAGGAATTTGATATTTTGCCCAATGCTCCTTGGTTCTTATCTGAGCTCTTCTGATTAGGTTTTATAGTTTATAGGATTATATGTCTGATTATATTTCTCAATACAGAGGTGACAAAAACAATCTAGGAAATGTTCTAAGAGTAACAATTAAGACTACTATTGCCCAAACTGAGTTTCATCATTAGGATTGAAAAATAAATTCAAAGCTATCAAAGCTTAACAGTGAATTAAAATACAGAGAGCATTTAAGAATAATGAAATATTTGTTACATTAATTTAGTCATTTACTTTCTAGTACTCAAAGTCCTAGGAAGAAGCCATACCCAAGCCAATGGGACTACAGATAAGAGGCATCCAAACTAGACATTAGGTACATAACACACGTGCCCAGTGTTGAAGTGCCTGGAAGGTAAAGCAGGTTTTGTTAGTCAGCATTCCAGTACTGTGACACAATACCTAAGATAATCAACTTAAAAAGAGGAAAGGTTTGATTTGGCTCACAGTTTTAGTTATTTCAGTCCATGGTTTCTTGGCCCCATTGCTCTGGGCCTGTGGTAGCACAGGACAACATGGCAGGAGCCTCTGGCATAGGAAATCTATTCGATTCATAGCAGCTAAGAAGCAGAGAGTCAGAAAAAGGCAGGTAGGGTCTCACTATCAGCTTCAAGGGCCAGTGACCTAGCTTTCATCTACTAGTTTCCACCTCTTAAAGACTCCAGTACTTCCCAGTAATTCCATAGGTTGATCACCAAATCCTCACACCCATGAGCCTTTGAGTATAAACTATAGCAGGGGTAAAGAGAATTCTGGGGGTAAATAAAGGTATATAGAAAAACCACAGTGGTATGACATACAAGACTAAAACTAGTTATGGCCCGAATGTCAGTATTTCAGTAAAGTAGCAGAGATGAGACTGCCAGATCATAAGAGCTTTGTATGTCATGCTAAAGAGTTTGAACTTCCATCTGAAAGCTCAGAGAATCCAGTGGAGGATTTTAAACAGGAGAACAGCTAATCAGACTTTACATTAGAACAATGTACATTAAAGTTAAGAAAGCTAAAAGGGCAGGTGAAAGAACAAAAACTTGAGGAGCATGGACTACTTAGGAGTCTGTTGCAAAACACAGAGCATAGTCTATGAGTTCATGTAGAAGAATCCTGATGAGAAAGATCAGAATGCAACAAAGAATATGCAGTAAGATTTGATACCTCTTCAGAAATAGAAGGGGAGTGAGTGGAAATCTCAATTAACTCCTGGGTAGATGCCCTAATAATTGTGAGTAGAAAGCACAGAAGACACACTTAGGTCACATTTTCATTTCTGAGATTATCTAATACATATAAAGAACTGCACTAATAGGAAAGATTTTTTAAATTAACTTCCACAGGGAGCTCAAAAAATAAGAATTTTAGATAATAATCAAATAAGAGGCCAAGAAAGATGGACTTGAGACGATCAGCTCATACACATGTGTCCCTACAGGATAAACAGCCTGTGGGTTGTATCAAAAGTAAGAGGAAAAAAAAAAAAAGCAAGAAGAAAAATTCAGTTCTTCAGCTTCAGTGTTCCACTGGAAACAAAGAGGGGTGAAAAAGGTATAATACAGCTTTCATGTCTCTCTTTTTCCCCGGGAAGAAAGATGCGAGGTTTATCAGGGAGAGAAGCCGGGGGGAAAAAATGACTTGGTAAGAGGTGATTCAAACATGAAAGCAAAAAGATAAAAGAGAAAAAAATGATAATTCAAAAATATATTTTATAGAAACCACCAAGATTTGACTATCCAAATGCATATAAAAGAGAGAGGGCAGACAATTTAGGAATTCTGCCTTAGACCTAAATGCTAACAAATTGAAAAATATTAACATGATTTTACTGTTGCAAAAGCAGTAGGAAATGTATGCACACAGGATCACAATATTCTATAGAAAGAATAAATGAGATCTAATGCTTTTGGTGTATTAGACAAATTTCCAATTATGAGATTTTTTTAAATCCCATACAAAAAAGCAGAAACAAAGCCAGAATCCACTTTTCCAGAAAAAAACAAATTGGCACAGTTTCCTAAACAGAAGCCCCACTTACACCAAGTCTGGTACTGGCGGGTGCCAGACATCCACAGCAGGCACCAGACGGTGGAGCTCCTATCGCTGGCTTCACAGATTTCTGTCTGATTGCAATTTCTAGTCATATGTGACTTGGTGGAGCAGAGAAAACCCCCTGGCTTCCCTCTATCAGTTCTGCATCTTGGCTCCATCCATCAAAATAAACATATCTGCCCACAAAACTTAGCCCTAGGCATTGCCTCTTGTTATCCACAAAGCATCCATCCCTGTAATCCTGTGCAATACTTTCTTAAAGGAATAATTTTACACATAAATTGTTGAGCAAGCACAAGCTAACAAGAGCGATGAGCAAAGAAGCCCCGCAAGCTCTCATCCCTGCATCTAACATCCATAAACCCTGCATCCACCCTCCTTTCCTTCTTCTCTACCTTCCTTTCATTTTTTGAATTTGCCCTGAGACTACTTTTATATCATCTCTTTCTTTTGTTTTCTAAAGGGATTACAAAAGATCAGTTAAATACATACAAATTCACTCAATTATCTATGCTTTGTGTCTACTACGTGTCAGGCACTCTGCCAATCACTAGGAACAGAAAAATAAACAGAATATTTTTAAGTTAGCAGGCACCTTATGGAAAGAGTTAAATCACTAAAATACAATTTGGTATGTACTATAATAAAGACACAAGCACAGTGTTAAAGAAAAATCCAGAAGGATGATAATGGAAATACTGGTGTTTCATTAAACATGTATTCCTGTTTCAAAAACCCTTCCCTCCAGCACACTTACAGAAACACAGACATTTCAGATGGTCTTTCCTTGGTAGAGTGTTCTCCCCACAACTTGCAAGATTCCACAGAATTTAAGAAAAGCCACACCGTACTATAAAAGACCCTCTTTCTTCTACTAAATCATGCCAAAAATCAGTACCTAACAACAAAATATGTTGTTAAAATCATAAAACCAAAGACTGGAAATGTACATATACATTCTATGATAGACTCTGCAGACAAATTTCCTTTTCTTCTTATCTTCATACACATCACGCAGGACTCTGGGGCTCACTGTCAAGTACTGCTCCTCAAGAAATGGGTGGTTCCATATTTTATACCAATATTTCCTAAAAGAAATCTCCATTTAGCTTAAAGGAGAAGAGATAACGAGAATACTATAAAATAAAACCTTTCCAAAAATAACTGCAGCAATTTTGTACTTTCAAAGCTCTATACTAAGAGTACTAAAATATGAGACTCAACCAGCAAAGCACTTTGTTACCAATAATATCAGGACTTAATTATTTCTTTTCCACATCTCAAATTTGAGAACTTCTTTGGGGGCACAGAGCTTCTAAATAATAAAACGGAGAAATAATTTCAGACAAGCAATACAGGAGTAGCAGCTACCTTCTATATTCAGTTTAATTTTCTGACTGTTTCTGACCTTAATTAAAATTATTCTTCTGAGCGAGTGATCATTTGAATAAAGAATTTAAGCAATTGTTTTAAAACAAGGAAGACAGCTGGGCATGGTGGCACACGCCTGCATTCCCAGCACCCAGGAGACTGTGGCAAGGAGAATCGCCACAAGTTCGAGGCCAGCCTGGGCTACGTAATGAGGTCAAGGTCAGAGCCTGAGCTATAGCGAGACTGTCTCAGAAAAACAAAAATAAATAAATAAGCAAACAAACAAGGAAGATACTTTTATTTCTCTGATAGGAAAAGATCTAATTTACTCACTAAATATTAAAATAAGAATATAGTATCTAAAACGACTTGAAAGATAGGTTACAATAGAAAATTGTACTTGATCCAGTTTTACCTTTAAAAGGCAACACAAACTAGTAAGGAAAGAAATGATCACCTACCAGACAATCAGGGAAAATAAATCGAACCAGGTGATCAATTGGAGTAAGAGATATTCTAATGAGATCACATTTATATACGCAGGCAGTTTATAGTATAATTATGCATTAGCCAGGATCTTCAGATCTTAAGTATCAGTGACTGAAATGTCTAAATGATACACACAAATACACACAGCATTTCTGCCTTAACCACTAGAGTTTTCTAGGCAAACACTCTAGCACTGACCTATATCCCCAACTCTAACAACTAGCTTTCCAAACTTATCATTGGCTTTAACAAGAATAAGAAAAATAAATGTTTTCAATCCTCAAAAATACAAATGAAAAAACCTCGTTGTGGAAATATCTTCCATATTAAAGATATCCTTCTTTTGCTGTGTCTCACTCACTCTTTTTCTTGAGGTACAACAGCCAATAAGGAGTATTCTGAAAGTTTACTGCCTCCATAAGAAAGGTTTATTCTTGAAACCGAATGTCCCTTGACATGAGAGGTTCCAGCTGGTATGTCTTAGGTTTGTTTCTCCACCAACATTATTTTTAAGCATCAAGAGATAAAAAAAAAAAAAACAAGCAATTGTGTACAAAGACTTTTATCACAGAAAAAAGAGAGGCAGGGACAGTGCACAAATCCTGCTACAAATATCATGGATTTACTTGGGACCGCGCAGTATTTATGGGACCGAACGTTTCCCGCTATAAAGCAGGAAGCAGCTTAGGTCTTTAAGAGCTCTAGGTGACTGCATAGAGTGAAGGATTCAGACGGAAGCCTGAACCCAACGAAACGCCACCAACAGCCACTTCGTCAAGTAGCACTATTTGAACAAGTACTAGGGAAAAGTCCAGGGATGTACCATTCTCTCTCATAATGTACACATTGTTCTTTCAACACTAAATGATAAAAGGAAGTAAATTCAGATACAATTTCAGATGAGAAATGTAGAACTAGAAGTTACCTTCCACAACCAGTTTAATTTTCTAATTATTTCAGTTCAAAACACACACAATTCTGTGTGCCATACTATCAGTTGTATTAAAGAATGGAAAAACCTCATTTTTCAGATGCTTTTATTTTTCTAACTGATAGAAAAAATAAAGCGTTAAGCAAAGTGGTACACAGAAATATCTAAAACTATACACACCCATGCACACGACTCCAAGAAGCACTAATCCCTGTAACCATGGCAATCTGTTACCAGAGTGGCGATTCCCAATTATAAATTCTCAACAACATGAGTTATTCCCAGGTACGTCAAAGACTGCCATAAAATATTAGCAACATCAATAGTAACTAAACTATCACTTGTTTTCCATTATACTGTGCTGTGGCACTTTGGAGGAGGACGTTAAAATGACCAAAATTAAGCATCACTAACAATGAAATTAACTCTTTTAAATTTTCAAATATTTTTAAATCATTTCTTTGAGGAGAATGAATATAAAAGTATGGATTTTTTTTAAGATGACATGAGATGATATGGCTTCTTTTTATGGAACTGAATATGTCCAAAGAATACAATGGATACCCCACTAGTAAGATCAGAGAAGGGACAGGTTCAAACTAGACACTGACCAGGTAGACGCCGACCTTCAGTGTCCTTCTGTTTGGCTTGCTGTAAACTTTCTCTTCCATCTGAAGTCTCTATGTTAATCTAATCTTTTCTACCATAAGCACTCACTCTTCTCCATGATTTCCTTCAAGAAACTGAGAATGACAGGACAGAAAGAAGAAAACAAAGGGAAAAGATACTTGTGATTTTACTACCAGTTCAGCCACAAACCAGCACTGTTACCTTTAGCAATTATGTTGAGTGGTCTGAACTATTCCCTTTTATCTACAAAACAAAGACAGAATGAAATGCTCTATCAATAACATCCCCTAAATGTTGGTGACATACGCCTTATTTTAACTTACAGAACTGATACTGTTTTGATGTGTGATCTTCACTTGACAGTGTTACTAGCTGATTGAGGTTGCCACTTTTTAAGACATCACTGTAAGATTATGTGTTAAG
Organism: Hystrix cristata; assembly: GCA_004026905.1. Lineage (NCBI taxonomy): Eukaryota > Metazoa > Chordata > Mammalia > Rodentia > Hystricidae > Hystrix > Hystrix cristata. Next base: position 17,477 of record PVJO010017674.1, on the reverse strand, counting down.
ATTTTCATAGTGGCTAGACAGCATTCTCCTAAATATTACAACCAAACTCTAAACCTGCATAAATGTTCACAAAGCAAAAGCTAGAACTAAGGAACATCATATTTATTTTAATGAAAGTGAATATATATTATTGAAAGACTGATCAAATAATTTCTAAGTGGAGGCCAATTTATAGTGTAAATACTGTTCATATTCTCCTCCCCTCACACGGATGGTGTTTGAAGGATACTGAGGCAGCGTGACCAACCAACTCTGAAGTCCTCAGGAAGAAGATAACTGCAGCTGAGCACATGCTGGTCACACCTAATTAACATGAAATCGAGGCCCACTTCTGAGGAAAACAATCACACGCTGCCTCTATTGAGCAAAGGGAAGGGAAATAACGGCAGCGTAGATGTTAATGTGCGTCATGGGTGGCTAGGACCCAGCACTCTGCTACTAAAAAACAAGAACAAAGTTTACTGGAAGTAAATAATATATAGAAAACAAAAACAACAAACAAGCAACAACAAAAATCCCAAGGGGATTTGTGTGCAATTATCAAAAGTGGCTCCCTAACACTAGGGAAGGGCCCCGAGGACAATCTCTCTTGGAAATCCAGACTTGGCACACACTCTATCCCTATTTGGAAACTGTTTAGTTTATGAACTGCTGATTCAAAGTATTCTTGCAGATTTCATCCACGCTATTGATACCAGGTCACAAAGAAACTTTCACTAACTTTGGGAAAAACAAGTAATAAAAATTTTCTTTACAAATTAAAATCATTGTTTTAAAACTGAATATTTGATATAAAATTCTAGGTATCTATGATTTTAACTACATTTCCATGAGATGTGCTCTATGACTTTGAAAATACACAAAATAATAGAACTCAGATATCAGCTAAAATCTCCCAACCCTTTGAGATTATACTTATCAGGAAAAAGCAAATAAAAGCCACTATGAGACACTGTCACACTTGTTAGAATGGCTGTTACCATAAAGTCAAAAAATAAATATTGGGGTTGGGGATTTAGTGCAACAGTAGAGCACCTGCCTGGCAAAGTGCAAGGGCCTGGATTTTAATCCCTAGCACCCAATCAACCAATCAATCAAAAAAGGGAAGAGACTCCTTTACACGGTTGATGGGTATATAAATTGGTACAGTCACTGTGGAAAATAGTATGGAAGTTTAAATACATTAAAAATAGGAGTACTATACAATCCACAATCTTTCTTCTGGGTATGCACCCAAAGGAAATGAAATCACAACCTTGTAAAGACAATCGATCTCATGTTGGTTGCAGCACTCTTCAGAGTAGCCACAATATGAAAATAACCGAAGTGCCTTCAACTGCCAAATGAAAAAAGAGTTTGTAGATGTATGTGTGTATACACATATATGGTAGAATATTTCTTCATCCCTAAGAATGAATGAGATCTTGCTGGACACGCTGGCTCACACCTGCAATCCTGGCACTAAGGAGGCTATGGCAAGAGGATCGCTGTGAGTTTGAGGTCAGCCTGGTCTACATAGTGAGTTCAAGGCCACCCTGAATGGCACAGCAAGACTCTGTCTCAAAGAAACAAAAAACAAAACAAAGCAAGACAACAACAGTAAAAAAAAGAATGCAATCTTGGCATCTGCCATAATACAGATGAACTTAAAGTATATACTGCTAAGTGAAATAAACCAGGCATGGAAAAGAAACTATTTCATCATCTCACTTGTATGTAGAATCTTAAAAAGAAATTAATATAAACAGGGATGGAAAATCAAACAGTGGTTACCAAGGGGAGGGAGAAAGGGGGAAGAAATGGGATGTAGGTCTGAGGACAGATTTTAGCTGCTCTTGCTACAAAAATGGAACATAAAAAGGTAAGTATGTGAGTTGATGGGTATGATAATTTGCCTCACAATGCTAACTTTTCACTTTATTGCCCTATAAAATCATGCTATCTACCTTAAATATACACAATAATTTTTCTATAAAAATTGAATAGTTTAATTCATAAAGGTAGAAAAATAGATTGGCAGCTGCCAGGGAACAGGGCAGATGGAGCAGGGAAGTGTTCAGTGTGTATAAAGTTGTACGTATACAAGATGATCAAGATATCTGCTATCTAATAAAGTGTCTGCAGTTAACAACATGGTGCTGTGCACTTAAAAACTGTGACGAGGTTAGACACCAAGTGAAGTGTCTTTAGGACAAAATAAAGCAACTAGACACAAGGAAACTTTAGGAGGTGATGCTTACGTTTGTCTCCATGTTATTCTCCAGGTATACATACATCCCAACTCATTAAATTGCACGTAAACCTCCAGAAAGCTGCTTAATAATTGCCTCAACCCCCCCAATTCCTCGCCTTATAGTAGTTCAAAATAATTATTTCCCACTTTCTCATGCAGAACAACTTAGCCTGTTGCCAAGGCTACAGTCCTCAAAGTCTCTCACCTTTCACTCTAAATAACTTATCACATTATCCTCCTTTCCTGAAAGCAATTACGGTGCCAGCTGGTTATAATAATGATTTTTTTTTAAAATCTTGACAAAAATAATTAAAATCATAACACAAAAGTTAACAAATAAGAAATTGCACTATTCAGAACAAATTTAAATAGGTTATTATATACATTAATTATTTCCTTGATTCAATTATACTGAAATTATTCCAGAGATTTACATAAACTAATCATTACGCACACCTCTGGTAGGAAGCTGCTCTGTGCTTTTAGAAGGAATCTGACAATAGTCCAATTGACCAAGTGAACTATGAATTGAATAGCTAGATTTTCACTTAACCTAATCATAGGTCATTTATCTCAATTAGATTCATTTTTTTGGCACTAGTCAGTCTCTGGTGTAGATCCGTGTACATACACCTTTGTATTCAAGAAGCCTCATCTTTCCATCACTAATATTATATATTTTGTAGGTCTTTACTCTGTTATCATTCTTAATAGATATAACAAATATTTACCATTCAATATGTTATCATGATCCTAATCTAAGGCTGTATATTAATTAAACTACCTTATTCATCCTTAAATAAATATACCACGAACTTTGGTTTTGTCTGTTGTAAGAGAAATGTTACTTGTAAAAGGACAATGCAGAGGCAAAGGTAAATTTTTTTTTAATTTACAAAATTTGAATGTTTGCAAAGATCCTTGACAATCAGCACAGTACTATTTAGAGGGGGGGGAAGCCTGCCAAGTTTACAATTAGTCTTTACATGGTAGCAGCACTGGTTCCCTCATTTGCTTATCATATCTGCAAGGATCATCACACATCTGCAAATGTTAGCCTTGCAAAATTCAGGGAAATAACTGTTCCCATTAGAGAGTTAGCAACTTACAAGAAAGGATGGAAAGCTTCCTTAGTTTAGGGTAATACTGCCAGATAAAATGAATAGACAAAGAAACAGACAGACACTCAGAGAAAGAGATGTGTAGGTACAGATTATTTATCTCAGAATGCAGGGTGCTTTTGACTCCCTAACTGAGGACATGCTTGCCTCGCCATGATAAAAACACAGACAGCAAGGATCACTTTTTTTCATACAGGAATTCTAAATTCAGCCATAGAATGGTCATACAAAAACAAAGCAGTTCATGTGGAAAACTTAGGCTGCAAACAGGAAATAGATACTACTCAATAGGATCCAAGAGGGGAAAAAAGGAGGAAAAAGGAAAAATAATTCTCCATTCTAACTTTGTAAATCCTGCCATCTTAAAACTAAGACTAAATGTAAACCTATTCCAAACTATGTACATGGCTTAAAATACAAAGAAACAATAACATGAACAAAATCAACAGATAAAATGTCAGTTTTCATCTTCTAACATCAGAAGATAGAATCCTCCACTTCCTAGACAGTATATGACAGGCCAGCCAGGTGCGACGGCATATGCTTGTGATCCCAGATACTCGTAAGGCTAAAACAGCAGAGGCAGGAGTTCAAGGCCTGATTGGGCCACCCAGGAAGAACCCCTGCTGACATCCACCTCAAGAAAGCAACAGCCTAAAATAAGAAACACGGGGGAAAAAACTTCAGCTTTCACCAAACCTGAAAAGGATATAATCTGCACACCTGATAAACTTTTATAAATTCACTAAAGAAACTGAGTACACAAAAATCTCACAGAGAAACTACTACAAGGGGGAAGAAGCTCAAACGATAGTTAATTGGCCCTTCAGTGGCAGATTTTCACGGATACTGGCAAAATTATTCTCACAACATGGCTGATACCTAGAAGTGCTGAAACACTGTTTTCTGTAACACAACTGTCCGGTCAAAGAGCAGAGGTCTGGCAGAAACAAGAAGAAAAAAGTGAAAAGTGAGGTTAAAAAGTCTAGCAGTGATGGTTACAAAGTACAACTTCTTAGAGAAGTACAATAAAAGCAGAAGATGCAGCTACCCCAATACTTCGCTGTGTGCAAAGGGGGAGCACGGGGCTGTGTGGGGCCATGTGGGGCTGCCTGCTGAAGCCTCCTGGACCTAGTGAAGACTAGAGAAGCAAGAAAGGTAAAAACACACACATAAAAAAGAGAAGATAGATGGATGGACGGACAGACAGACAGCAGGCAGGCGGGCAGGCAGGGCAGCCACATTAGTAGGAAGCATGCTACCTCTGTGGAACTAATCAGAATGCACTTAAGGTTTAAAGTCCGCAAGACTGTCTAGATCTTCCCGGCTCACAAATATTTCAGCTCATCGAGTAAGGCAGGAATTCATTCAATAGCTAGCACAAATGCTCCTCGATTTACAACGGGAATATATTCTGCTAAATCCACTATAATTTGCAAATATCATATCAAAAATTAATTGAATATATCTAACCTGGGGCCTTCTGGTATCTGTGCTAACTACTGCTGCCCGATAAAATACAAAAGGGCATTACACTGCCTATCACTATGCTGGGATAAGATTAACACTGCCAATCAAGCAGTTTCTACAGGATACACAGTGCCTTCGCACCACCATAAAATGAAAGAGTGTAAGTCAAACCATCATAAGTCAAGGACTACGAGTGTTACTAGCAAAGATGGCACAGTGCTGATGTGAGGTTACTAGAAGAAAACAACTGAGAAACAGCAGTAAAACTTACCAATAGAAAACCAGTACAAGAATTCCTGCAACTACACAACAAATGGAAATTCTGATCAAAAATATTGTAATTTTTTAAAATAAACGGAGCAAGTGCCTTTAAAAAGAGAAGATCATAAAGAAGAAATGGGAAATCAATTATGAGTTGTGAGGACTTGAGAAATAATGGGAGGAAATCACAAAAAATGGTAAAATTAAAATCCTCATCAGGTAAATTAAAAATCTCTGTAGAAAATAGAGTAAGACAAAAGAACTAAGAAATGAGAGAGAAAGAAAGAGAGAAGACAAAATTAAATGGAAAAAAATACTTGAAAAGAATGAGAGATTAGATGAGAGATACAGAAGACAGACAAACACGTATTTGAAGCGTGTTACAGGATCAATATTTGTATTCCACCAAAATTCCTATGTTAAATCCCAACCTACAGTGTAATGGTATCCAGAGGCAGGGCCTCCCAGAGGTGATTAGCGGCCTTAGGAAAGAAAGTGCATGAAAGAACATGGCAAAAAGACTGCCCTCCATAAACCCAGACTGCCCTTCAGAATCCAGAAAGAGGACCACGTCCTGATCTTGGAATTCTTGGCCCCCAGAAATAAGTTTCTATCATTTATAAGCCCCCCATTTATGGTATTTTATTATAGCAGCCCAAACAGAGTACTTAAGAGGAAAGAGAAAACAATTTAAAGGTATAATTCAAAACTTTCCTGAACTAAAAAAAAAAAAAAAAGCTTACTAAACATACTCGAAGGTAAACAGTTGCCAAGGCAGGCAACTCAAACACATAGTCTAGTTGTGTCACTAGCTTGTAAATAAGCAGGAAAAAACCTTTAAGGCAGCCAGCAAAATTAATTTCTTTGCAATCGCACTTAACACTACATAAAAAGTGTAGCAACGTCTGTTTGATCCTCCAGAGTATATGAGTCAAGTTGTCCTTAAATAAAAGTAATACCTAGTTTCCTGGTGATATTCCGTAGAACACAATTCCACACTGTGAGACACTGTTCCATTAATAGGATTCGAAAAAAAGCATCTGGGGCCACATAAATGTAGGAAATTCTTACACTGTATCTTTTCCCTGAGAATTCACAATGTATGCTTGCATATTACAGGCTCTATGGAATCTCTGCAAGAAAGAAGTCCCTTAAATGCGAAAAAAAAAAAAAAGGAAGGAGAAGGGGAAGAGGAAGAGGAGGAAGAAGAGAAGAGCAGTGACAAACAGCTTTTACAAAACACGATCTTTCTTAAAGAATAAATGGACTTCAGCCAAATAAATATGACTGAGGAAAATAATGAAAAAAAAGATTTGAAGATTGGGATACCTAAAAAAGGAATATAAATATTACTTGTTCTGACAAACAGAAGTGGTAACAATTCATAAAAATGGGAGAGGAAAAAATTAGAAAGGAAAATGTTTATATAATACTTTACCATAATGCTTGAAAATCAAATAATATCAATAAAGCAGAATGAAAAAGGAACATAAGTATAAATATATCTGTGTCAAAGGTAAACAACAAATACTACTTTATTGGCTATTACGGGGTGTGGAGAGGAGGGAGCAAAAAAAGATGACCAAGGTATTTAAACTGAGTAGAAAATTGATATACTAAAGAAAAAGGTCTATGAATATAAAAATAAAACACAAAACTGCTAGAATACATATGAAACCATAAACACTGGAAGAAACAAAGGACACAAACAACTTAAGGCTATTAAAAACAAAGCAAACATGAAAACAAAATATTTAATATATGGTAGCACTCAGAACAAACACATCTACTCTATCAACATCAACAGTTTTAACTTCTTAAGTGAAGCCTAACTGAATGGTATTTAAAAAGACACAAAGTGCTTCACAATAATTAAAATTAAAATATGGGTAAAGATATACTCATTAAGTGGAAAAAAATGTAAGTCAATAGTCTTAATCTTCATTAACAGACAAAGCAGAATTTGGGCCCAAAATGATGTAGAAACAACAGTGCATAACTCAAGATGCAACTCACAATAAAATTCCACTGTTAGGAATAACTGTTACACAGCAAAATGTTCACAAAGCTGAAATCATAGGAAATAAGATACATTCTAGTTAAGAGACTAATTCTGTTCTCTCAAAATATAAGAAAGGAATAGTAGGATTAGTAAGTTAAATATGTTGGCTATATTGCAAATACTTTATGCTGACAATAAAAAATACGCGGATTTATGAAGTATTTATAAAAACTGGTAATATATTAGCTACATATTAGGTAATATATTAGGCACATAATATACTAGGCCATGTATACTAGAACTGGAAATATATTAGGCTATATATAAGGTGACATAGAATATTTAGACATCAGAAATGTCCAAATTTTAGAAAAAAAACAGAAAACATACTCTGAACATAATACTAAGCCTATAAATTAATAAAACTGGAAAAGCAAAGGCCTTCTTTTACAGTAATTTAAAAATCAGTTCTAAAACTCACTCCTCAAGGAAGATATACAAACGCATACTTCTGAATTTATGTAAAAAAAAAAAAAAAAAAACGAAAAGATCACCCCTGAATTCATGAGATGTAGCTCAAAGTATCAAAACAAAACTCATGGCATCTTATTTTTCAAGAGTTTTAAAACATTAAAAAGTTACTAAGCATCTGCACCAAATTTCTAATGAAGAAATTACAAAATGGAAAAGGAAATTTTAATAAACATAGTTAATAAATTTAAGAGTCTGTTCTTTCAGAAAATAATTCAAGGTATAAAGTACAGCTAAATTAAGGAAATAAATACAACACACAAGCACAGAAATAAGAATGAGGGAATGAGGTTGAAAGCCTTGAAAACAGGGAAAAAAAAAAAAAGAAACTATTTCACTCAATCCTATGCCTCTATGCAAAAATTATTATTATTATTATTTTTTTTTACCAAGATCATGTATTGGTACATTGTATACATAATGGTCACACTCGTCACAGTTTTTTTGTACCTGTACATGATGTCTCTTGGTTTTCCCCCCTCTTTCCCACCCTTCCCTTCTGTTCCCCCTTCCCTATTTACAGCAGGTTTATTTATATTTTCCCATTTTTCCCTTTCATCTTTCTTTCCTTTTTCCCTTCTTTCTTTTCCCCCTTCCCCCTTTCTAGTTCTCCTCTCTTTTGAACAACCTTCCTTTTATAGAATATCTATTACATCTCTTTGACTGACCTTATTTACCCTTATGGTTACTCGTATCAGAGAAACAATTCGATGTGTACTCATGAGTGTCTTATTTATTTCACTTACAAGTATGTTCTCAAGGTACATCCATTTACCTACAAATGTCTCTAGTTTATCCTTTTCTGTGGCAGAGTAGCACTCGGTGGTGTAGGAAAAAACCACATCTTCTTTAGCCATTCATTAGTTGTTAGGCATTTAGGTTGTTTCCAAGACTTAGCTATTACACATTGTGTTGCTATAAAAATATGGAACGCTTCACAGATTTGCGTGTCGTCCTTGCACAGGGGCCATGCTAATCTTCTCTGTATCTTTCCAATTTTAGTATGTGTGCTGCCAAAGCGCGCACCAAAAATCCTTTTTCAAATGTGGCTGAAACATATAATTTTCTAGGAAATATAATTTACCAGAACTGATCCTAGAGGCCATAGGAAATCTAAGTAGTCTGATTTCAACAGATGACTATGCCAATTATCAGCACTCTAAAATTTCTAGACCTTGGTTGGAAATTTTATAGGAGAATTGTCCTACTCTTTAAAAATATTTAAAATAGTCCAGGACTTTAGAAAAAGAACAACGTTTATTCTCTCTACAGAAAAGCAATAGTATTAACTTCACAACCTGATAAAGATTGTAAGATTAAAAACAAAGGGTAAACTTGGCAGGGTGGAGAATATCTGTAATTCCAGATCTCTAGGAGGCAGAGGCAGGAGGATCACAAATTGGAGCCCAGCCAGGCAATTTAACAATTCAGGAAGACTGGATCTCAGAAAGAAAATGAAAAGACTTGGGAAGGTAGAGCACCCTTGGTACAATACCCAATACTACAAGTTTAAAAAAAAAAAAAATGAAGTTTAGGTAGGCATATCACTGAAATATTTCTGCAAGCATTTTACAAAACCAGTTCAACATATTGAGTATCATTTATTCCAGGGAAAGTAAAGGTAGTTAAATGGTATAAAATCACTAATATAATATATATAAATAAATCTAGAGAAAATAAATAAATAAATAAATAAATCTAGAGAGACATAGCATATGATCAGTGCCATACATTTAAAAAAATGACACTGGGACTCCTAGGAAAAAAAAACTATAAAAAAGGCACTAAAAATAGGATTCAATGTGGCAGTGTAATAAATAACAAGAGAACCAAAATTAAATGGCTTTATAAGCAAAAAATTTTTTTTCTCAGTTCTGGGAGAACAGAACAGTATGTTGCACCCAGTCTTTCTGAGCCTGGATTTCCTCCATTTGACTCTGCCATTCCTGAGGGATTTGTCTATCATCTGTGTGGTCAAAGCTGAGTTCCACCACTTCTGCTTCCTGCCAACAAAAAGGGAAAAGAAAGAACCCAGAAATACATGGAATATGTCACTTTCACTTTCATGACACAGGCGAGTGTGGACACGTATGAATCACAAGGCACACTTGGGTGGAAGGTGGGCTGAGAAGTGCTTGTCTAAGAAGGTGTTCCTATATCCAGCTACCTCTACCACTCCGCAGAGGGTTCCGCCCTTACCAGAACAAAGTATATCCAACTTGGACCAAAAGTCACCATCATGCTTTATGGCAAAGTACTAGGAACATCCTCCTAAGTCAGAAATAAGAAAAACATGACTATTATTACTGACCCTTAAAGCCAATCTCTAGGTCCAACACAAAGCAAGTAGACAAACAATAAAAATTAGAGTCATATAAAATTGGAAAAAGGAAAGTTGAAGAATCATATATTACAGAAATTGTGACTATATATAACACAGACAATAAAAGATCTCGGTGAGACAGGATTAGAAATCAACATATAGAAATCACGAACAATAGTGTAACAAGAAAGATACAACATCAAAGATAATGTTGATTAAAAAATGTGCAGAGCATGCCTGTAACCCAAAGCTCTGGGAGGGTGGGGTAGGAGAACTGCAATTTCAAGCCCAGCATGAGTAAGTTAATGACTTAGTAAGATCCTGTTTCAAAATAATAAAGAAAAAACAGAAAAGTACTAGAGATGTAGCTAACTGCAAAGGCCCCGAATTTAATCCCCAGCATTGAAAAAAAAAATTTTATGATAATTTAAAGTACTATTGAAGGATATCTGAAAAAACATTTGCACAAATACACAATTAATATAATGTTGAGGGACTGGGGATTTAGCTCAGTGGTAGAGTGCTTGCCCAGCGAGCGCAAGGCCCTGAGTTCGATCCCAAGTAACCCCCCCAAAAAGTAATATAATTCTGAGAATAAAATTCAACATCATAAATGTAGAAATTTGCTTTAACTTAAAAGTGTAATGAATCCTAATAAAAATTCCTGTTTGGATGAAAGAAGTCAATCTGGATGCTTACAAAGAAAAATAACTTTAAAAATGGATATCCAGAAAAACTTTTAAATAGAAAAACGGATAGTTTACAATTTCAGACATTAAAGTAGTTAGGATTTCTAGACAATAAAACATTACAAATTCTAAGTATGACTGAGTACTGGCACATAAATAGACTGGCCAATGATACAGAATGTAAAATCTGTGACTTAGTTACACAGGAAGTATAATTCAGCCATACAGAAGGTATAATAAAGAATAATAAAGGCAGGGTCTCACTTCAGCGGGATGTTCATTGAATAATTAAGAAATATTATTTTAAAAATAAAGCATTATTACAGGACAATATCAAATGAACCAGAGATGTCACTGATATTAAAAATAACAGTGAAGTATCGTGAAATGAAAAAAAAAAAAAAGGAGAATTCCTTTATAACCTCAGGGCAGGAAAATCTTTTATGACTAAAAAAGTCCAGAAGCCATAAAGAAACATGAACATATCAGAGAAATTCAACAATCTTCAGGAAATACATTTACAAAAGGAAAAGAGTAAAGAGAAGATGGTACTGAGTCAGAACACAAATGATACAATTCTGAAACACACTTTTCACTTTGTATCACAGAAAAAGGTTCTAAAATTTACAAAGCCTCTAGAAATAAATAGTAAAAGCCCAAAAATATAAGAAAAAAGATGTTATACTTTATAGAAAAAGAAACGTCATTGAAACATATGAAAACAATGTTCCAGTTCACTACTTACAAGAAAAACACGGTACCAACTCCAAACAAGTAATATAAACATTATGTATGGCAAAAAGGAAAAAATAAAAATAAAGAGGAAGTGGAAGGAGGGAAGAAAAGGGAATGAAAAAAAGGAATTAAGATGTATTATGCACACGGGCCAATTCCTCACAAGGAATGTAAACATTATGTACGTACTACAAACGTATTATAAACAAATAAATAAAGCCTAGGGCTGGAGGTACACCCCAGTGATAGAGCACGCACATGAGGCCCTGGGTTCAATGCCAGCACCGAGAACAAAAATTAAAGCCCAACTCTCAAAAAACATCACTTGTACATTATATTTTATTCAGCGTCCTGGCAAAATTCCAAAGGTTGACAAAAGCTGAAGGGAAAAGAACAATCGTATATTGTCCCAAAAGACAGCAATCTGACAATCTCCAGTAACATTTAAATACTTAAATATAGTACTCTGAGCAATTCTGAGTCTTGGAATTTATCCCACAGATTATAATTATGGATTATAATATTATTCTCTATGGTACTGTTTATAATATCAGAAGATTTGAAATTAGACAAATAGTCATAAAGAAGGAAATCATTCTTAAATATTTTGGTACTTCAATGCAAGGAAATAATACACAGCTACAAAAATAAAGTTTTCTGTGTGTGCGTACTATATAAACTTCAAGGTATATTTAAGAAAAAATATTTGCAAAATGTGCTACATTTTTGTAAAGAATGAAAGACTGAAAATCTATGCTGACTTTAGCTTGAGTGTGCATAAAGAAACTGGCAGGACACATCAGAAGGTAGCAACGTTTCTCATGAGGACAAGATGTAAAGAGGCAAGAAGAAAGGAAGAGAAAAGGAAATTTGTTACTATATACTCACTCTTTCAAGTATTTGAACTATGATAACACATTACCCATGGAAAACATTCAATAAATTTAAAGGTAAAAATATAATCTTAATTTACTGCTCTTCTACTAAGGAATTTGAGGTGATACAAGAACTTACAAATCCAATTTAGCATAGACAACTTACTTGAATTCATGAATCAAATATAAGATAAACAACTGCACCTCTCATTGCCATTGTTGTTTGGACCCCATATAACTGCTTTAAAGTTGTTTTTATCTTGACAGTAGAATTCCTCTTTTATTAAGTAGGAATCCCAATTACATCGGACTTACTTTCTGGAAGCAAAGTGTTAATAACAGAACTAGCAGGTGGAAAATGGATGAAAAGCGTTTTTATTCTTCACAAGGTAAGTCAAAATCCTACCTCTGTAATTATTGCTCTTTAGTTAAAACTAATTGGGAAGAGAGCCAAGAATACAAACACAGAATAGAGAGGGAAAAAATTTTTCTCGGTGGAGAAACAGTGGGGCTTGATAGCTTTTCAATGATTTTATTCATCAAAATAGAATCATCTTGTCACAACATTAATTTTCTACAATTTACTTTCATAAAGCATGGAACACAAGCTTTCTCCACAAATTACTATTTTCCAATTTTCATCACATCTTTTGTCCCACAGCAGGAAGATGGGGTAAGAAGGCTGGTAGGAGGGAAGAGAGATGAAGGATGAAAGAGTGAAGGAGAAACAATGTTTTCAGTCTCTTGAAAACTGCTCTCCTCAGCAACTATATGTTCTATGAAGTAAGTGTAATTTTTAAATATCTTAAGACTGTCTTAAACACAAATATATATATACATAGGTATACAAACATGCGTGCGCATGCGCGCGCGCGCACACACACACACACACACACACACAAAAAGCTAACCAGAGTTTTATTTGAGAAATGCAATCACCTTAATTTTTCTAACCAACCAAAAAGAATCCTAAATGTTAGTAATGAACTGTCAAGACTTCATGGAGACTTTGGTTATAAGCCAATAAATCACCACTTGAACAGGTATCACTTGAAAATATCACATCCTTACCACTCAAATTACAGAAATATTCCTTAGGCCCCAAATCTCATTTGGAAGTTATTTAATAACACTCTGTACTATCTAGATCATAGATAAGAATTCAGAAGCAACCAAATAATAAAGGTATCCAAGCATAGCAAAAAAAAAAAAAACCTTCATGACTTTCATGTGTAAGTACACCTTATTCAGAGTGTACTGATTTTTATTTATGTTAAAAAATTCTGTGCAAGTTTTACTAACCTTGCAAAAAAAAAATCACACTTCAAAAGAAAGTACAGTACTCTCATCTGGACATAGATACAGCAGTGAGTACAAACAATAGAGAAAATATAAAAATCAAGGTATATTACAAAAATTTAAAAAGCACAGCCTGAGTCCGTTTAATATAGGAACAAGTAATCCTTAACACGTTACCCCTACTAGAAATCACTGTATTACAACTTATTTATATGGTACATGATGTCACCCTAAATTATCTGGAAAGGATCAAATTGTGCTTAGCGTTTTCTATTTCAGAAGTAATGGAGAAAGAATTTTAAAAACTGCTTAAGTTTTAAAGTTTTTAAGTTAAACATTCACAACATAAGCTCCTAAAATCATCCTCAGATCTATCTGCCTTCCTCTATATGTAAAGCCATATTGGACCATCTGACTAGACCATTTTAGGAAGAAAGGGGAACATAAGCCAAGAAACTACTCTACGGGAACCTAATGGGAGTTGGAGAAAGGAAAGTCATTGGATTAGTTGAAGCAGATGAGTGATAATTAAGAAGAGTTGGAGATTGGTTTAAGTAAGGTAGAAACTGAGGTCCAAAATCCTAGCACTGTTACAGGAGTAAATGAAAGTTTTATTTAAAAGAATTAGGTGGGAGGAGAAAGCATTTAAGACAAATTAATTGGGCAATGCTGTATGCATCTGTGGTAGTCACCTAAAAATACAAACCTTTGACCACAAATAATTCGCTGAAGATGTCTCAAAATTAGATTCCCAACAAGTAGAACAAATGATTAGGAAAGAAGAAAAAACTACATACCATTCTCAGTCCATAGCTTCACCTAGTGTAGGTCTATAGATCAGTGTTCTGCAGACAGGAATATGTACATGAACTAGAGAATAATGGTTGTTTTATCATGTCTCTATAAGCTCATCAACTATGTGCTAATAATTCATATATTTAAGCCAGACATTCATAACTCATTTTAATGGTGCAATTTTCCAATAAATGGATCGAAATTTCTTTAAGTCTTCAGTGTTCCATAAAAATAAAAGCCATTTCAGAATAATTGAAACTGGTAATGCAAAACAAATGTATTTCCTTGATAAATTTAGTTGTAAGTAAGTTTTAATTTATATGCTAAATTTTTTAATTTAGTTCAAATTTTGGCAGAGACATGTTTATTTTAATTGTTGGCCTTCAATATTCTAGTTTAGGAATAAACATCTGTTCCTTTCCAATTTTCTGCATAAAATGAGTAAATTTCTATAAGTTGTAAATGAGGGCTACACACACAATGTATCACTTCTAGAAAGTTTACAAACTTTCAGCAGACATTATGTCAATTCAGTATAAAAGATCTTATAACATGATATGCATTACTCTTAAATGTGAATTAAGGCTCTTATCTCTACTTAGATTTAGACTAGATATTGATGGAAAGAACATAATACCTTAGCATCTAAATACTATCCCAAAAACCATCTTTGGAACACTTGTTGAGAAATATTACAAATTCTGCACAGGTCTCATTAAACTTTCCAACAGTAAAAAGTTGTAGCTGTTGAAACATTATAAAAGGTAACATTTACCTTTTTAAAATACCCTTAAACTATTTAGAAAACTCAATCTTTATTATTTTTTTTCCTCAAAACACCATTGGCAACACTCATGAAGACATAGTGAAGCATGTTTGAATCCATCAGAATACCAAAGGTGTTTAATCACTGAAACTGAGTACCAGTGGTCCCTGGCCATTTATATGATTGAAAATAACTACAAATCAGGACTAAGCTGATACATTGATGTAAAATCTAGATAATCTCCACACACCCTGAAAAATGTTCAAAAATACTTTACTATGGTGCATTTAGGTAGGTTTTCCCTCATTCTGTTTTTTAAAGCATTACTCATTTATCATGTAATGGTGTCTAACTACAGTTATGATGTGCATAATTCCATGAAATGGCATATTTACTTTACAAGGTATATTAGTTACTTTCCCATTGCTAGGAAAAAATACCTGGTAACTACAATTTTAGGATGACATGTTTATTTTGGCTCAGGTTTTCAGAGAGTTTAGTCCACGGTCAGCTGGTTCCAAGGCAGAAATGACCCGGCAAAGGAAATCAGCTCAACTCATGACAGCCAGGAAGTAGAGACAGAGAAGAGAGGTATTTGTAAAGGTAAATGTTACTTTCTGTAATGTTTCGGCAACTACAACTTTTAATCCTTGAATGTTTTGTTGTTCCTCTCAAAGGATGGGGACAAGAATACACCCTTCCTGGTGATGCCGCCAGTGGCCCACCTCTTCCAACCAAGTCCCACCAGCCAACAGCACATTCAGCTATGAACTCATCAGCGGAGTCGTCCACAATGAGCATAGCATGCATATGTTTCAATCACTTATCAAAACCCCACCTCTCAACACATGAGATTTTGGTGGGACAGTACTGATCTAAACCATAACATGCCAGCCATTTAGATGTAAACCATAACAGAAAATATTTGTTTTTGTAAAAGAAGGTGAAGAACTAAGAAATACATACTTCAACAGAAGCAGTGAAAACTTGCAGGACACTAATGACCAGTCAGGAGCCCAAAGTAAGATCTCTGTTCAACTGTTTTCAATTGCTAAGTAGCCACTGAAAAAATGCGAAGCTCAGTCACAGAATAGAAAATCCCAGAGTCAAAGGGAAAATACCAGAGAACAACCTCCATGTCGGTGATTCTCAAAGTTTAAGTGAGTCAGAGTCCCCAGGTGAGCTGCTTACAACAGTTTTTAGGCCCATCCTCTAAAAGTCTAATTTGTTTCATTAGCTGGGACCCATGAATGGACCATTCTAATGAGCTCCCGGGTGGTATGCATGTTGCTGCACAACCACAGAATCAGGATCCGCATTTTTCACAAGGTATCAGATGATCTGTGTGTACACCAAAGCTTGAGAAGCATTGTTCTAAAGAATACATGAATTCGCTCTTCCTTTTAACTGGGACAACAGGCTAGAGAAATGGAGTAAAGGAAAAATATTTTTAAAAGAAACCAAAATAAAGTGCTTAAATTAAACTCTCTGTTTAAGCAAACCTACTTGGTGACTTGTTCATCTTCCTCAATGAAATACCATTCTCTGCTTCCCTTAGGTCTCCGTCCATCCTTACTCTGCCTCCCCGAGGGCTCACATCACCCTGGTTCTCATTTGGACTTCAGGTCTGTATGTCATGAAGTTTGTGGGAAAAATCTGGATTCTCCCGTCTCCCTCCAGTAAAATTTATATTGACATTAAATAAAGAATTAAATTCAGGCTATTTTTTATTTTTTTCCATGTAAAGAAACTGATAAATTCACTGAAATATAATCCTTTATCAGTTTGACTTGGGATTTAGAAATAGGGTCACAACAAGAGTGAGAATGTCAACATAGTGGCACTTCAGGGTGACCTTAGGTCTCTGAGCTAGAGAAAGGGAAGATGGCCTTTTTGATTATTGTGTTGTGTGTAATTTTATACTACATGTAATTACTTGGGTTAGACAAAGCATAACCCCAAGCAGGCAACGCAGAAGACTGAACATGCTAGAAGCACATGTGATAAATCTCCACAGACAGGCCATGGAGGAAGATGCGAATACACTCAATGCCTTGGTAATGGGAAATGCCTGAATTCACATGCCTAATAACACTTCCTACCTGATGACTCATGGTATCGTAAGCTCAGTAGCTCCAGGGAGAAATACTCTGTTAATATGCTATAGAGACAAAATAAGAGCTGTAAACGCAATCACAAACTGCAAAAATGTACGTTCAAGTCAGCAAACTTCATTCTACCATTTTTCCCTTCTATTACTCACCTAAAACTGCCACACAGACCTCATCTTCCCAATTATTTCCATAATCAATAAACCTTTTACTAAATCTAAAACCTGACATATATATGAATGCATTTCAGGTCTGTTAAATATCAC
>PVJO010017673.1:0-38600 GCA_004026905.1 Hystrix cristata | reverse complement strand
TTTATGTTGATAGACCATTTACAAAAATAATTGCGCACTTGAACATTTAGAAAATGTCATCACTTCTATAATCTATCTCTTGTATTCCTGAGCCAACAAAATAAAAACAAAGAATAAATTGTTAAATATTGCAAAACTTTCTTCGGAATTCTAAACATAGTGAACATATAATCATCAAATGGAAGTATAAGGTAAAAGTGAAATTGTCAAACTGGAAAATATTTCACAAAAAGTCTATGAGAACTAAAAAGAACTGGAGTACATTTTATTGTTCACAATGTATTTATTTTTGGAAAAAATGAAAATAAATTATAATTACTTCATGAAACTGGAAAGAAAATAAATGTAAAAGAGAGATGGCGTTGGATAATGATAAAAATATAAGCTTTAAAATATAAAGAATAAAAGCATCTAAAAAAAGTGAGTTTTTTTCCTAATAAAAACTAATACAACACAATAAAAATAATGCCAAACTTGGCCATGTTCAAAAACAGAAAGATACCTATGGGGGAAAAACAGCAGTCAATATAATTAATAAAATAGACTTAACCTGAGAGTATAAAACTGACAAATGTTACAAAATTACATTAAAAATGTAGGAAAGTGCTTGATCCGTGTTACTGAGTTTGAATTCCCTCTTGATGTTTTTTTATGGATGCAAAATTAGGAAATTGTCATAGTTACAATTTAAATTATTTTTCATAAATCTTATTTATGTTTTTCCACATAAATTCTGCACATTTTATTTTCAGCAAAAGGAATAACTAAGCTACATATTATTTTAGGAATTTTTTAACTCAAGAGAATAATAAAGGTGAGTTACTGTCTTAACAGTATTTTTTTTTCCTTTTACTTTTTTCTCTTTTGGTACCAGGAATCTAACCCAGGGCTTCGTGCTTGCTAGGCAGGTGCTGTGTCACTAAGTTACATCCCTGACCCTTTAAGTGTTTCT
Organism: Hystrix cristata; assembly: GCA_004026905.1. Lineage (NCBI taxonomy): Eukaryota > Metazoa > Chordata > Mammalia > Rodentia > Hystricidae > Hystrix > Hystrix cristata. The sequence continues at coordinate 37,648 of PVJO010017673.1, read as the reverse complement.
ATAGAAATTTAGAACATCTCTTGTTTCATCATCAGGTTAGTAAAGATATTTTTCATTTCTATAGGATAAATATTAACTATTATATTTATAATTAAATAGTCAGTTTGTTCATAAATATTTTTATTATTTAATATTGCTAATTTTCAAAATGAAAACAATGTGTTCTTTTGAAAATTTTTAATTTTAATCACATGAAATTATTGTAATTTTAAATTTTAAATTTAATTGTAAATTATATATATATATATGTATTTATTCTTGCCTATTATCTGTAACTTCTTGCATAATACCAAGTAAGGACCATGGAAATCAACATTAAATTTCTATTTAATTTAATAAACATGTTCCTTTTGTTTTAAAATCAAGAAAAATTTTGAAGAGTTACATGTACAGGGGCACATACCATTTTGACAATGTCTGTACTCAACCTAATCTAAAAAACATATATTCCTAAGTATTAATGTCAAACATTTTCAAGTGTCATTTTCACTTATATAGATTATATATTTTTTTTTTGTTTTTCTTAGCAGTTTATTATAAGGAATAATACAAATAAATTTATTAATTTTGTTGAAGGTTATAAAATTAGTCTACACCAGTAAAGATACTATTTTTAGGATACTGATGGTTTCTAGTATTTGATGCTTTATTAGAAATTGTGTTCTGCGTTCGCAATTTCCTTTCTTATTTTATTAAGTGGCCAAAATTGACTAGTGAGTGCATTCACTTGGGAAATCTAGAAATGAACTACACTTTAAAAAATGAGAATTCATCAAGCTTATTTTGTAGGGCTAAATCTCATTATGCTACCTGTGGAAAAACAAGTAAACTAGTTTAAAAAGTGGAGGACAAAAAAGAAGTTTGGTAAGTTTTAAATTATTTTGGCCACAAGACTGGTTTGTGAATGAAGGGGTAAGATTTCCTGTAAGCGCACAGATAAATGTAGCTTCCACTGACTATGTTAAGCAGACCAACCTTATTATATGATAATGAACCCGAGCAAATGAGGTAAACAGAAACTAAAGTAAAGCAGATAAAACACCTGGAACTCCATGCTGAAGAAAGATGGGAGAAAGTGAATGGACAGTGAATAGGTCTGATTTTAGGATAATCATAAAAATATTTATTTCAATCTCCTCTTTTCAAAGCTGCTAGTAACACACCAGTTCTGTTCTTTCTAGGACAAGTTCATTTTTAACTGTGTTAAAAATCAGGTAGGCTATTGTTCCTCTTGCTTGTTGTACAGAACTACTAAAATTGTGCTAGAAGAAATTTCTCCACAAAAAAAGTTTGTACTCCATCTTCATTATTACGTGGCTCTGCATACCAATGTCTGCATGGCCCTCCACCTTCTAAATGATCAGAATTTTTACATTTCCTAGGGGTGGAATTTTAGGATATTAACCATTTTCAATAATATTCAAGTCAAAGTTAGGCTAAATAATATGTTTGAAATTAGAGATTAGGCATTCGATTTACTGTGTTTTATATATGCTGAATTTTAATATATAACTCAACTGCAGCATTCAGAAAATGATTTTGTTTATTATACTGGAAGGAAACATGGACTCTATCATTCAATGAATGAAAAACGGCATTATAATAGTTTTAATGAAAATACTCTCTTACAGAGCTGGGAAGAAATTTAGGCAAACACATAATATCTGCAAAGAATTAAAATTTGCATTAATATTCATTTATAAATATTCATTTTTATTATTTGTATTTATTATTTTATCTATATTAATTTTAACTTTTGATACTTTTCACTCAATTGAAAATAGTTTTACTCTAACTATCTGGAAGTTCTTTTTACTTCGGTGTAGTAATTATTAAATTTCTACTCATGTTATTTACTTTTTTCTAATACAATTTATTTTTTAATGATTTACCTCAAATGTCTTTATATTTTGTAGTTCTTAAAAATTTCTTCATAATTAAACTTTTTATTTCACCTGAGACATGAGTACCTATAGACACATTTTCTTCCAGTAAGTTACACTGGAGCTGTATAGAGCATTTCAACAGTCTACAATACATAAACAACATACTGCTGTTGCCATTTGAATTACTGAGTAGTCATTTGTAGGAAATACTTATACAACCATGGTGAGAAATGTAAAACATAGAGACTGATCCCACAATCTTCACACTCACCTATATGCTTACCCGTTTTTAAAATATTTTATTTAAAGACAGAGTTTTAATAAGTAACTAATTTACTCAAATTGCTCTCAGCTTTGCAGTCCTTCTGCCTCAGTCACCCAAAGTGCTGGAATTACAGGTATGTGTCACTATGACCAGTTGGAAATGTATAATTTCCAGTTTTCCAAATTTCAAGAGCAGTTCTTTCCAATCATTTTTATCGGTGCTTAGCAAATGATGGATTTTTTTTTTAATTTCTTATACTGTACATCTTCTTGGAAATATATCTAGAATATTTGTTTCATGTATTTTCTTGAGGAAATCCGTAATGATAACTTATTTAAGTCCTCTAATTTTATCTTACATCTATCTAATCACTTCTTTTTATCTAGGTGCATGTTACTTAAGGTCCATGTATTTGCTTATCATTTTTAGGTGTGAAACTGCAAGTGATAGCAACACATGGTTGCTCTTGAAATAAAAAGAAGTTAATCAATTTAGACAGGAATTAATTTAAATTGGCTCTTTGGCGAAAAGGTTACCAGGTAAGAAAATCACAGAATACTTAATATGTAAACCTGTTGCTGTATCAACTGCTACCAGAAAAATATTTTTGGTTACCTAAAGTAGCTATTTGTTTACTAAATGTATCCTTTGCTACTTAATTATTATCATGTCTAGGGCACCCTATGACCTATTACAATGTAAACTGTAATAAACAAACAGTAATCCAAGGAGGGCATATTGCCCCGAGAGAGAATCAGCTAAGTGAAAATAGGAAAAGAGTTTAAAATAAATAATTTAAAATAAAAGATTAAAATAAAGAGTTTAAAACTACAGAAAAGGTAATCTCAGCATGAAATGGCTGTAGGTATACACATCAATCTTTCCATTTCAATAATAATCAGAAGGAATTTGTATACAGTGGACCTCAGTAATTGTTTGTTTAAAACAGGTTTTGTCCTTTCCTCAGGTTTCTTAAGGTTAAAAGCAACAGTTTTAAAATACTATAAACCTGGAGAAATAAAAGTATAATTTTACAAGAACAACAATTTCTATTGACAGTTTATTAATAGAGAAACACGGGTCTTTACACAGGACCACAGCTGGCGCTGTTAGCAATCAGTAGCAGAGAATATGAGTGAGAAATTTAATTTCCCTCCAGAATTTTAAGGTATCAGAACAATCTTGTGGTTGCATGCCCTTCTTCACATACTTTGAGTGATAGTAGCCTTCATATCAGTTAAATATCTTCCAGAAACCACTTGAGAACAAAGGTTAATCTGAAATGTAATATAAAAGGGGAAATTACAAGAAAGAATTATGAAGCTACCATTATTCTTCCTAGCAATAGTCCAGTACATTCATATCAAAAACAATGTTTTAACCTTAGCTACATTGTTCAAATCATGACAAATCTGATGTAAACCATGAATAAAGGTTTTTTAAAATAAGCTTTGACTTCAATATGCAATTTGTTTCACAATACACAGAAGACTACAACAGTAAGAGAAAAGAAGAAAGAATAGAGAAAGGAGAGAAAAGGAAAAAGAGTTACAGAGCAAAGAGACAAAACAAAAAGAACAAAGAAAAGGAAAAAAGGAAGACGAGAGGAATTAAAAAGATATTTTAAAGAACCTATTAGATATCTTAAGTATAGCACCAAACTATGATAAAGAATAGAAATTTGGAAAAGACTCTAGTGATTAAAATTACTTCCAATAACTTCACTGGTCACTAGAGGGAAAAAAAGAAAAAAACTTGAATTATGATGCCACATTTTTAAGCAAAAAAGATAATTTGAATGCTGAATTAAGTTTTACCCATATACTGTACTTGAAGCTGCTGAAATGTTTTCTAAAATGAAGGAAATTGATGTAGGTTCTTGCAGGGCAATAGAACCTTAGATCTTTGAAGTTATGAGATTTAAACATCTAAAAGCTACAGAACAAGAGTCATGGAAATGATTTTTGAACATATTTCCATTATCCTTTCATTAGTAAATATTGTCATAAAATTACTTTCAGATTTCATCATATTTTCTCTAAAATGAAGCAGATATCATAACTACCTAACCCTCAGAAATGAGAATAAGTGGAATTCCAGAAATTAAAAAAATGCCAATCAAATTAAAAATTAGATTGCTTTAGTGGTGCTGCAAACATCTCTAATTGATGGTAATAAAAGATGCAAGCATTTCATTGAATATTTTGGGCACCATCAACTTTGAATCCATTAGTGATATCTGTAGACAGCAGTGCCATGCGATTGTGTGTCTCTTCCCCTCTGCCATCGCACAGGATCGCGTCTATGATAGGCAAAATTTAAAATAATCTTTCTTGATTTTCTCCCATTATTAGAAAAAGGAAATGCTCATAATCTATATGAAATGAGAATTATATAATAAGTGAGAAAATGCTTTGTTTTATTAGATCATTAATATAAGAAAGCAATTTTAAAGCAAATTTTAAATTTGTGTCTTTTTAGTAAAATCAGAATATTTCATTTTGTTTCAAGTAAATTGTTTAAACTTTTTAGTCTTTGCTTCATTTAAAGATTTTTCCTACATAAGGTTAGTTAAAACTTTCATTTTTAACAATTTTACAAAAATAATAAACACTTTAAATGAATTAGTGGTCACTTCTAATTGGAGCATATTTGTGTATGGTTTTTCTAATAACCATCTCACTATTACCTATTCGGTTACATTCATTTATCTATTTAGTCATTTAAACTTTTGAGACAGAATTGTACTAAATTGGCCAGGCTAGGCTCAAATTTGTGATCCTTCTGCCTCAGCCTCCCAAGAACCGGTATAACAGGTGTGTGCTATCATGACTGGATGCTAATTTTTTTTTTTTTTTTCAAAACTCTTCTCTGAAAAGTAAAAGTATTAAATTTAGATACAGAAATTTTATTCTTTGACAAATTAGTGGTCTGTTTCCAAAATAGATGTGAATTATGCTTTTCTGAATGTAAATGCATTGAGTCCGCATACCTACTACAGAGTTAATATATTGATAGAGGATGGCTGTGCCAAAATCTTAAGTCCTAGGCTCAAATCTCAGAGTTACTATTTCTTACCCATGAAACTTTAAGCACATTATTACTGACCTTGAGCCTCAATAACTTCATTTGTAAATGAAAATAATAATACATGTCTTAAAACTCGTTATAAATATTGGTAAAAAGCCCATTTCAGTATTTAGAACACTTCTGGGGAATAGAAACATTCAAGTACTGTTATGCATTCCCCTAGCCTATGTCTCCTGATATACTAGTCTCTTACTTTTGAAAGCAATATTTTTGAAACACTAGAAATTTTAAAGAAATTGCATACCTCATATTTGGAAATGGATTTTAAGAAGCCACTTGAATTACTGGTTACTTATGATCCCAAGTTAACATTTGACAGAACTTCCACTTTTAACATCATTTTAGGAGTTCATCTATCATCACTAATAGTGCGCACAGTTATGTTGTTCAGCATTTTATATACTAGCTACATGGCTTTCTTCATACTATTCTTTGTAAGTTTAGAGATTTCTTTACTAATTTTATTGGTACATTCTAGATGTACATAATGATCACATTTATCATGGAGAACCTGCACTTGTACATGAAATATCTTGATTTTTTTCCTCTTCCCCTCCCCTCTCTTGAACTCCCCATTCCATCCTTATGTATAGCAGCTTTGTTTTCATATTTTCACCATTTCTCTTTTTTTTTCCTTTCCCCCTTAGAGGTTTTTTTTTTAATATTTCACTGTGTATAAATGCATACAAGGTACACTTAAAGTAACCAAAGAAATCTCACTTTCTTACAAAATAATTAAATTTTTAAAATCTGTCAGATCTTTGTTGCCCTTATCCCAAAATTTAAACAGCAACATCGATTTTTCCATCAATGTTCATGTTACCATCAAAGTTCTAGTTTCACCTTTAATAAAAATCAGAGGATATTTAATGCAGAATCTTTTTATAATATTTTGACTAAATTAAATTTTATTCTGTTTTAAATATGAAGGAAGACAAAGAATGTATGTCACACTTAGACAACTCTCAAAGTTGTCTGTGCTGTAACTATTTTTAATGGGCTTTATGCATGAAAATTTCTGATTACTGATAAAAGGAGTTACCACTCACTTACTGGCTTAAAAACATCATTTAATTATGATACAGCGGAACCTAGAGATGAATGTCCTTGGGCTAAAAACCATGTGGAGACCTGAACATGCTCTTTCTAGAAGCTATCAGGAAGAGTCTCCTTTCCTTGTGTAGACTAATTGGTGGAGGCTGCCTGCATCTCTTGTCATATGCCGACATTCCTCTTTTCCTTCCAGAAATTCCATCACTCCAGACTTTTTTCCCCCTTATCAAATCTCATTTCTCACTCTTTCACCTATAATGACTGATTATTTTGTGCTTACTCAATTTAGAAAAACCTCATCTGAATGTCCTTAACTAAGAACATCTGCAAAATCCTTTTGGCCATTCACATAATTTACACAGTTTTCCTGTATTGAGGTGTATCATCCATGACCATTATTCTGCCTGACACGCTACGTAACCATCGCTCATATTCACAATGCTCTGCAGCCTTAAGAATTGTTTAAAAAAAAAAAGAATTGTTTTCAATGTACTTGAATTTGACTTAGAAATAGTAGATAAATATTAACTCATGATAGTGATTCCAAAAGAAGATATGCCCATTGAGACCACAATGTTAAGTGAAATAAATCAGATGCTTAAATAGCCCATGACTTCTCTCATATGAGAAACACAAAGTATAAAGAGAAAATAAAAAATACATAATAGGACTCCTACTCTCTTTCTAGTACTCCTCTCCTTTGTATATTATCTTCCTTTTATATAATATCTATTACACCTCTTTGTCCTTATTTACAGTTATGGTTTCTCATACCAGAGAAACAATTTGATGTGTGCTCATGAGTGTCTGATTTATTTCACTTAATAGTATATTCTCAAGGAACATCCATTTACATACAAATGACTCTAGTTTATCCTTCTTTATGGCAGTGTAGTACTCCATTGTGTAGAAAAACCGCATCTTCTTTAGCCATTCATTAGTTGTTGAGCATTTAGGCTGCTTCCAAGACTTAGCTATTACAAATTGTGTTGCTATAAACATGGTTGTGCATATATCGCGAGGAGTACTAGAAAGAAGGAAGGGGGAAAAGCAGGAAGGGAAAAAACGGAAAGAAAGGGGAAAGGGAATTCATGGAGAATTGTGAATAAACCTGCTGTAAATAGGGATGGAGGGAACAGATGGAAGGGGTGAGGAAGAGTGGGGAGAACCAAGAGACACCATGTACAGGTACAAAACAAACATGATGAATGTGATCAATATATGTACAATGTACCGATACATGTTCTTGGTTAAAAAATTTAAAAAAATTTAAAAATTTAAAAAAAAAGAAATACATAATAGGAAATAAGGAGACAGATCTTTCTCAGAGGGGAAGGGGATCAACAGATGGAGGGAAGTACAAGACAGAGAAGGGGAAAGGAGAGAAGAAAGAAATTTGGATGCATTATGTACAGGTACCAACTCCATGCAAGGAACATAAACATGTCCTGCAAACATGTACAAATAAAAAAGGAAGGGGATAAAGAGATGGATGAACGGGGCGGGAAGGAAGTGAAGGGGGGTGAAGGTGAGAAACGCGTTATGTACATGCACCAACTTTTCACAAGAAATGCAAACATTGTGTACTACACACAAGTACCAATAAATTAAAATTAAAAAAAAAAACTTACTGCATTATTTCCAGAAAATTTGAAAAATTTGGAAGATAATAAAATTTGTTGGAACTTTGACATTTTAATGGATTCTGGAAAAGTCAAATTGGGAACCCAAAAGTAGACAATAGGTAACAGAGTATTTGATGTATTCTTACACATTCGAACTCTGCTATATTTATTGAGGCAAGGTGGGATTTAAACCTTATTCTTTGTCAAGCATTTCAAAATAGAAATGTCAAAATTGAGTTTACATTTCTATTGTGTACAGAAACTGCATTTTATACACCAATCGTAACAGAACAAAACTATTTCTGCAATGATGTCATACTTTGGGGGAAGGTAAGGTCACAGTCTTAGTTTTTAACTAGAAATAATAATCTTCTAGGAGAATAATTTTATGTCCATGAAATATCTAAAACTTTTCATGCAATGATTTTTTCATTCGTCCTTTCCATTGTCATTAACAAAAGATGAATGTGGTTTGTATTCTGATCATTTTGCAAGATTCTGGCTATATATATGATTGGCATAGTCATTATTATGTTTCTAACTTAATTATTATTTTCTGTAAATGAAAAATCCATTTTAAGTACAAGAAAGTATTGTCTAATATTTCCATGTTGTGATACAGTTCTAAACACAGCAACTCATCAGCGTATAAAAACAATTACTAAAATATCATTATTAATTCAATGACTTCATGTTTTATAGAACTTGGATATATGCAATGTATAGCAGAACAACAATTTGAAGGTACATGCAATCTAATGACAGAACCACAAAAAATGATTTACGCCACATTAATTAACCACTGTTATTCCAATTTATGTAGAACTCTAATGATATAAATGTTTTATATGTGGGGTTTACAACTTTAATCACTTTCTTGTAATTCAGAAGTACAGTTTTTCATAATTTAGGGAAACATCAATGTATTCTAGAATATTAGAAAATTATTATTGCCTTAAAACCAGAATAAGCAAATAATTTTACCTAAAAGTATTAACAGAGTTAACAAATTATAGTTTGAATTATTTCTTTATTAATTCGCAAACTATCGGAAAAATCCGAAAGCAGGTTGCATTAAATTTTAACTACACTGAATACTACATTCTATGTCCCTTATGAAAGTATTTTAATAATTCTATAGTCAAAATTCAATAACGAGAGTCTTGTCCTGCACTTAGCAATTTTCAAGTCTGTGAGTCAGAATATATTATGTGGCATGATTACTGTTACATTAAGCTGCTCTAACTGCACATGCACACAGTCATGACGGGCTGCACTGTGTAGGAGGAACAGCTGGTTGCCCGGGGCAGCAAAATATTAGAGGAGCAAAGTGTTTTGTGGCTGTTTATTATGTGAAAGATTACTTGCTAGAAGGAGGAGACAGTTTTCACATTGCCTGAGGCCATAAAAACCCTCAAGTTGACATCAGTCTTGCTCCTTTAGTAAGAGACACAGGCATACAATACAGAAATGATCATCTCAATTTGACTAGCTGTTAGTTTGTGTGTTAATACTGGGTTTTCTTAGGCCTGATAAATCACTTCTGCTTGTTTTAATTTTTTAATTTTTATTTATTTATTTTTTTTGGTCTAACCAGGTATTGCATTATTAGTTAATGATACCGGATGAAGCATTATTCTAAAATATGGAGTTTGTGTCATGACATTCAAAGATCATATTCCTTAGTGAGTTGACTCACAATGACACTGTCTTTGAAATTTTGTTCTTATACACTGAAAAACATGTACAGCAACATGAATTGCAATTATATTAATAAAGGCTCTATATAAGAAATACCTTTAAGATTTAATTTTATATATTGTTGTGCAAGAATTATTCTATTTCTGTTTTCCAAGGAAAATGCCCAGTTTTCCTTCTAACATTGGTAATATGCTGAGTCATGAGGGAAAAATAAGTAGCATCAACAATTGCTTCAAAAGGTAGAAAATAACTGCAAAGAAATGTATTTTGATGACTACTTTAAAGCTAAAAGACCACTTTTCCACAAAAAACAAAATCATTGTACAAGAAAACTTCCTTGAGAACAGCTTAGTGGAAAGGAAACACCTTTGTCAAGAAAGTGAACTGTCAGAGGAACGCCAGGCTCAGAATATGACTCTAAAGTCATGTAAAAGGAATTTAGGAGAAGGGGCATCATTTACGGGTGCAATGCTCAAATCTATTCGATAATCATAAAAATATGAGAGAATAGCATAAAAATAAATTACTACTATACCTTGCAGTACGTTTACTATGTATAAAAATAATCACATTAAATGTTAATATTGTTAACCGAAGAACAACAATAAAAACAAAAACCTGAGTCTGCATTTTGAAAATGATTTTTATAACCCCTAAAGAAAGAGCCAAAATTCTATGCAAACATATACAGAAGTCATTAAAATATATACAGAGCGATAGCCATTATTTTAGGCAGCACCATATATAAAATACCTTTTACTATCCACCATGGAATAAAATTAGTGAGAATATAGTGCAAGTTGTTTCTTAAATATGCATGAGAGAAAATACAGAGTGATGAGAAGACTGACAATAGTTTACTTAAATAGGTTTAAAAAAAACTAAAGCAAACATAAATTGAAGTTACTAGAATGACAGATGTTAGCCTGACTGCAGATTCTATTTCCAATGTGTATGATGATGGTGTTGATAGACAATCAATTCTGTCAGTCATCACGGAAGTGATTGCTGATGGATTTTATTGTCTAAGACTCAGGAACATCATCTTAGGAAAAAAAAATTTTTCTTAGATTGAAATTCTTGACATGCAATCAAAGTTTCAGGAGCACACAAGACTACAGAAAGAACTGTCACTAAGAACAATTGCTACAGAACGATCTATAGGATCAGGTCAAGGATTTGTGAAATGTTTACACGAGATGAAATGTCAGAGTTCTAAAAGTATTTATGTGTAGCTGAAAAACTTTATTCCCGGCCAAAGTCCTGTTTATATTTCTGTTGAGACAAAACCAAATTCTGAATTTTTAAATATCTATCATCTAAGTCAAATGGTACTAAAAGAAAGAGAAGTTATGTAATAGTATGCCTTACTAAAAAAAAATAGTATGCCTTACTAATCATTAATTCTTTAATACATATGATACTCACTTGAGAAAAAAGTATGGTGTAAAGTATATATTTAGTCTGGCTAAAGATCAAAGTATAGAGAAATGACAAATAAAGAAAAATATAAATTGCATAGGTACATATTCCTGAAGCCCTGGTGATCTGTTGGGAAGCTGTACTAGGTAATTAAGAATTGGATATTCACAAAACATATACTTTGTCCCATTGTTATAGATTATAGATAATGTTATGGATATTTAATAAGACATTTTCAATACAGTATTATAAATACTTGGTAATTAACTGGCAAAAGGCAAATTATGTTTATCCTCAAAATTTATGCTCTATTGCAAGAAATTTAGTTCATCATTTACAGGGTCAGCCACAAATACTTTACACCTGATCTAGTTTCTCTAATAATTTGTCAATCTCAGTGTTAAGGGCACAGTATATCACAAGATTATCTTCATCTTAGATAGCAGCTACATGTGTTCCCTAGGGCCACACATATTCAGACCAAATGGATACAAATTTGAGTGTTCTCATACACTACATCGAGTTAAATAATTCACTTGTATTACTCGAAAACCTCAAAAAAGTTCTGTAAAGTTTTATTTTGTAAAAGGATAGACATAAGCACCAGTCAAAGGGAGACATTGGATAAGATCTGGATGGCTTTAAAATGCACAGCTTTCACAGCCATCAGAGAGGAATTTCCCTCGTCGAACTCTGAAGTGTGACAGTATGTAGAATATTAGCACCTGAAGAAGTTCACTGAAGATTCAGAGTCCAGAATATTTACTGGGATTTCAGTGCGTAAAATGACTGACTAAATCAATATCCGATTGTTTAAACTCAATTTCTAACCCCCTGGATCACTAGAGATCAACTAATGTGAGTCAAAGTCCAAAACCCATTTTATCATGTCTGGTTTTTCCCTAATGTCTGATCCTATTTTAACTCATCTATTAAAGAATGAATTATTCCAGGGCTTAGCATGACGTATCCTCTTACAATAACATGTCATGTGTAGTACAGTTCTAGGTGCCCAATATGAATAATAAAGGAATTTACATTGCTTTGGAAGTTCCAAGCATTTGAAAGTTACATTCTAAAAACAAGAAACAAAGGGTAGACAAGTTGCTTATTAGTGTCCCAAAACTAAGTTTTCAAAAGCACAAGTTTTATTGATTGGGTGGCACATGCAGAGAAATTAATAATCTTTCTTAGGAAGGACTTCATGAACTCAACTTGAAGATGGATTTTTATTTGCAAGCAAGAATTTAATATCCGTAGAGAATGTTTCATGAATTAAGAGCAGTTCAAATGTGCATAAAGTATTTCTGTTGTATGAGTGGGGAGTAGGAGACAAAGAACGTAAAAAATAATAGGAAGTATCAATTCATGTACATTTTTCTAAACTATAATGAAGCTACAGCTCTTTTGTTTTCATTATGGTGTCTCTGAAAATCCTCTGAGGACAAAAGCTTTTAAAAACAAACCCTTCAAATACATCATAAATTTAAATTTTTTAATTGGTCATGGATTAGAATTCCAACCAAGATTTATTTAAGCAAAATGACTTCTCCTGAAGAAACTGTGTTGAAATCCATTTGATGACACATTGGAATGTGAGTAGATACTATTAGGAAATGATAAATAGTGCAAATTGGATGACTGCAGAGTGAATGCATCTACCTAAAGAAGAAAAGGATTCACTAGAACTGATATTGTTCATTGTATATTTCTGATAAAATTAGCCATGATTTTGAAATTTCCAATGTAAGAAATGATTCAAAAAAAGGAGCATATGAAGGGAGGGGAGGGAAATGGGAAAGAAAAAAAAAAGAAGCAGCAAGATATATCATGTACTGGTACAAATTCCCTATGATGAATGTTATCACTATGTACATCTGAAGTATACCATTAAAATAAAATTTAACAATAAATAAAAGGAGCACAAACGAATGCTAATCTAACCATAGGTAAAAAAACTATTGAAAAAGACACTATTTGAAGGATGTAAAAATATAACTACAGATATTATTTTTAATATAAAGTAAAAAAGCTGTAAAATGAAGTCTTATTGATTACCATTTAGTCAAATGATCAAACTTAGATTTACTAGTAGAAGGGCATTCTGGTGTTATGTGCTTTCTTATTAAAATTAAGCTTGAAAGATAATTTATTATCCTTCCCAAAACAAAATAAAGGTGTTCTATTTGTTCACAAAGGATACATCAAATCGTTTAATGTTTTATGATACAATCGGCCTAGATTCCAGAAATGTCTGTACAAGGAATTGGAAAGTTCTAGATTTAAAAAGCCTATGAATACAGTACAAAATACGCAACTCATGATGCTTGCCTAATCCTGAATCGGGAGAAATGAACACTATAGCCAAATTAAAGAAAATGGCTGTCTTGTTTGATTTCTCATCATTGGGACAAAACATCTAACACCCATAATCTAAGGGAGAAGAAGTTTAATTTGGGCCTCACTTGAAGGAGATTAATTCATTGCTGGCTGGCTCCAAGGCAGAAGCATGATGTCAGAAAGATATGGTAGCACAAACATGCTTAGTTCATGGAAGTCAGGAAGAAGAACAAGTGAATAATGTCAGTGAGGACAGGGGCCAGGGCCCGTACATATAATTGTCCATATTCATGCTTCTGTGATGCACCCGGAGACATTCAGAGGTGCACTCTAGCCGCCCTCTGGGCAGATCGGAAAGTCAATCAAGTTGACACTATGAAGCTTAACTGCCATAGCTCCTGAAATGTCAATGTGTAATGCATATTACTCAATATTTTATAATCATTTTAAGTGTTTCTAGGTTTGGAAAAAGATGTATATATACATAAGAGAATATTCTTTTTCTTGGAAGGTGCACATTCAAAACTCCAGAAGTAAGCTATCATGGTTTCTATAATTCCTACTCAAATAATTCAGAAAAAAGAGTGGCAGAACAGCTGTGACAAAATATTAATTGCTCAATATATTAGTTCATTTTACTACCTTTATTAAAAGTGCTTGAATTTTTAACAAAAATCGGATTTGGAAAAAATAGTATCTCGACGTTCAAAATTAATAATGAGATAATAGATATTGCTGTTCAGCCAGGCAGTAATTTCAAAAAACCAATTAATATTAAAAAAATTAACTTATATAGGAAGACCATAACTGTAGTCATTGATAAACCAATGATTTAGTAAACAGTGGAACAGATGAGGTCACAGAAGAATAACTGTTAGGATTGTGATGACTTAGAGCTATAATATCTCACCAGAGCCTTTGTGGAAGGTGATTGGATCATGGAGATACTACACTCACCAATCAGCGACTTCATAGTTGACTTGCTATGAGGAGGTAGGACATGGTTAGAAGTGACTCAAAGGGAGCATGACCCTCAAGGTTGCATCTCCACCCTGAGTTCTTTTTTCTCTCTCCACTTTCTGGCTGCCATAATTTGGATACCTCTTCCTCCATTATACCCTTCGCCATCCTGTTTCTCCCTAAAATATGAGCTAAAATAAATATGTGCTTCTTTAAATGGTGAGTGTCAGCCATTGTGTCCAGAAGCAGAAGAGTGATTGAGCCGAGGACCAAAATTGGTCAATTCTTACATCCCTGCGTTTGGGGTATAGGGAAAGGATGATGAGAGGAGTCACCACATATCATAATGAAAATAAATCTTGGAGAAGCAGACTTAATAACTAAATTCAGTTGTGTAGCTGGATACAAAGTCAACACCTCAAAGTCAATAGCATTCCTCTATACAAATAACAAACTCACTGAGAAACAAATAAGAGAAGATATACCCTTCACAAATGGTGCTGGAAAAATTGGCTTGCCAAGTGCTAAAAACTAAAACTAGACACATATCTCTCACCATGTGCTAAGCTAAAATCAAAGAGGGTCAAAGATCTAAACATATTAAAACAGAAACGCTAAATCTACTGCAGAATAGAATAGGAAGAAGACATAGGGGTAGGAAAAAATTTTATGAACAGAACCTAGACTTCACGGGAAATAATACAAAGAATCAGTGGTTGGAACCTCATCTTACAAAAAGGCTTTTGCAGAGCAAAAGAAATCACCAATAAAGCAGGGCAAAAACCCAAAAACTGGAAAAAAAAATTTTGTCAGCTGTCCCTTAGACAAAGGTCTAACATCTAGAATATATAAAGAACTCAAAAAAGTCAAACCCCCAGATTTGAAGACCCAATCCAAAAATGGGCATCTGAAATGAATAAACATTTCTCAGATGAAGAAATAAAAATGGCAAATAAATATATGAAAAATTGTTCAACATCCCTAGTCATTTAAGAAATGAAAATAAAAACAATGCTAAGATTCCATCTCACTCTAGAAACAACAACTATTATCAAGAAATCAAACAACAACAAGTTCTAGCGAGGATGCGGTGAAAAAGGTACGCTCCTCCACTGGTGGGAATGTAGAATGGTCCAACCACTGTGGAAATCATTATGGAGGGTCCTCAACAAACTACAACTAGAGGTTCCATTTGACCCAGCTATTCCTCTGCCTGGTATCTTCCCAGAAGAATTTAAAACATCACTCCACAGCAATATATGCACAACCATGTTCATAGCAGCACAGTTTGTAATAGTTGAGTCTTGGAAACAACCCAAATGCCCAACAACTAAGGAAGAAATGGCTAAAGAAGATGTGTTTTTTCTACACAATGGAGTATTAGTATGCCATAAAAAAGCATAAACCAGAGAGAGACACATGCAGGTAAATGGATGCACCTTGAGAACATACTTTTAAGTGAAATAAATCAGACACTCAAGAGTACACATCGAGTTGTTTCTCTGATATAAGAAACCACAGAGTAAATAAGGACAAAGAAGTATAATAGATATCAGGTAAAAGAAAGACTATGTTCAAAAGAGGAGAAATAGAAAGGGAAAGGGGGGGAAAGAAGGAAGGGAAAAGGGAAAGAAAGAGGAAAGGGAAAAAATAGAAAAATGTAAATAAACCTGCTGTAAAAAGGGAAGGATCGGGGAGAGGAAAGGAGGGGTGGGGAATTAGGGGAAAACCAAGATATATCATGTAGAGGTACAAAATAACCATGATGGATGTGATCATTATGTATACAATGTACCAATACATGTTCTTGGCAAAAACTAAAAATTAAAAAGAAAGTAATAGGATGTGATGGTGACTGTGCACAAAGATAAACACAAATCAAATGTAAGTGGGAGGTTAAGTGAGTTGAAGGAAATAGGAACCAGAAAAGGAACTTAAGACTTTGAGAAAGTATACAGACATTACAATTATTATGAAATAATTATTAATAATTTAACTTACTGGATTTGAATTTTCAGAGGTTTTGTGTACAGAACCTTCAAGTGATTCTTACTTTCAAAGCAAATTGGCAGATTTTTTTTGAAAATTTAAAGATGGTAGTTTTCAAAATAGGTTGCCTGGATCAAAGAACACACTAACGGAATAGAAACAGTTAAAAATGGATATTATTATTTATATCTAGATATTTCCCCAAAGCCTCCTATGTTCGTAGATGGGGCTTTGGATAGGTGATTGGATCCTGGAGGCATGATACTCATCAATGAATTAAGCCACTGATGAGTTTATAGCTTAATGTGATTTGGGAGGTGAAGCCTGGTCTCTCTCTCTCTCTCTCTCTCTCTCTCTCTCTCTCTCTGTCTCTCCCGCTTTCAGCTGACATGCCCTGAACTGTTTCCCCTCTGCTAAGTCCCTCTGCCATGGCACCCTGCCTTGGAGATAGGCAACGGTAATGTTAAGGACTGAAACGTCTACATACTGTAAGCCAAAATAAACCTTTTCCCTTTTTCTCCTTTAATTTGGAGGTAAAACAAACCAAGACCATGATCATTCTTGTTCCCACTTTACTCAAACAGAAACTCTGTATTTCAGGCCTGAGGTCTTGTGTTTTTACAAGCATGACAAGTGACTTTCTTGGATAATGAATTTTGAGAAGACTTTTCAATAAAAAAGTATACATTGACTTTGTATAAAATATTCAGAAAGACAGTTTTTTATTAATTAAGTACAGGGAAAACATTGCAAGAATGAGCCAAAGTTTCATGTACTAAATTAGAAATTAAATTGCCAAGCATCCCACCCCTACAAAGTCAGTCTCTCACTGTCTTGCTCTAGCTCGCTCTGTCAGTGATACTTGTGGTAGGCTGCTTTCCTCTTCCCAGAAGAGAACCCAGAATCAAATCTTTTTATTGGTAGAATTTCTATAAATTTACAAGCTTCTTCAGGTTGTAATATCTCCTCATCGGTGTCACCATAATATATAACAGATACATACTTAATGGAAGTACTACATAATTTATCGACTAAGTATATGCTGATTTGTGCGATAACTCTTTTTTATACACATTACTTCCCACTGCCCAATCATCTCTATATAGGCTGAAGGCTTTTGATTACATGGATGCCATGTAAAAATGAATTTGTCAATACTGATCTACTTAGTTTCTTAGTCAGCTACTTACCATGGAAATGTATCCATAGAAGGAAAGCTATCAGTACTAAAGTGGGTTTAACATCAATCAGATATAACGCTGTTACTGTTTTTTGTAGTAACCAGCAATCCTTTCCAGGGTCTTTCTGCCCTGTTCAAAGAATTGAATGGAACTATGAATGTGAAAATGCATCATTTGTTTGGGGGGTAAAAGAAGAAGGAAACGAAATGCAAAAGGAGCGCTCAAGAAGAAAAGAGTGCTATGAAGGAAAAAGTACTCTGAAGGAAAGAGAGAACATACGCCCTCAAGCAGGACAGACTGGTGAAGAGGTTCACAGCAGCCAGGAGTTTAACGACCTCCACCTTTTATGTCTTCTTTCTGACTGCAGATCTAGGCTGTCCTATCAAAGACCTGCCAGAAGAACTGAGGAGAACGTTCCCTGATCGGTCTTAGGTACAGGGCTCCGATGCCATTCGGTCTACCTGCCCTGAATCTCCTCGACTAATAGGGCTCCGTGATTGACAGGTTACATCCAGTCTCCCAGCCACTTTGCTGTGCCCTAATCTCCTGCCTCAAAATGACCTACAAGACTAAAGAAATTGCTTGAGGAAACTGCAATAAGTACCTTATCAAAATTTAAGTTAATTTGCCAAATCCTATAATCAAAAGACTAATTTTGCTGGTATCACATGGTACAGAGACAGCAAAAAATGTCAGGATAGTATTGTGAAAGAGATTATCAAATATTCATTTTTTAAGTCGATTTCTTTTTACCTTTCCCTAGGACCGTAGTAGTGGTAGTGGAGAAATAGTTTAAAAATAATTATTGGAGGCTTAACATTCTTGTCTATGGGGCCTTGAAGAGAACACTGAATGACTCAGTGAAATCAAAGAAATTAAACCCCTCAGATACTAGGGAAGCTTTGAATATCTAATTTAAATTCATGTTTGGAGAAATGGCATGCTACTTTCAAATTAAACATTTTAATACTTACATGGGAAGTGTCTATTTCAAATTTTTATGTAATTTGAAGTTTCTTTGAAAAAACATTTTTTTTTTTTGTCTTTGCACGACCTTTCTTACCTTAAGCTAAAAGTTCTAGCATTGGAATGACTTCTTTGGGTAGAGTTTGCAGAAATAATTACTTTACCATTTTAACTAAAATACATGTTTGTATGTTATGTTTTAAAATTAATGTTCATTTAATTTTCATTGAGAAACAAAATTTTAGGAAAAAATTTATAAAGTTTTAAAATAGTAAAATTTTCTGTCAAATTTTACAATGTCTTTTACTGTTTCTTCCAGTACTACATGTCCATAAAAATATAATTTTACTAGTGGGAATCTCCAACATTTCTGCAAAATTATAATACAACAAATATGTTGTCATACATTTAGTGTATATTGAATTTCAAATATTTGATACCTGACCTATTTTTTTCAGAAGGCCTATATGGATTATCAATATAAATAGAAAAAGATTTAATACAACCTAAATAAAAATCACACATGTCAATCTCCTAATTTTTCAAACTATAATTTATAATACTCTATGGCATTTATAAATCATGTTTATTAACTAATATTAATTTGAGAAATAGGCAAATGCATAACTGTGATGCTTGAAAAGTGAAAACAAAGCAACATTTTAAGAACGGTTTTGAGCTGGGCACAGTTGCACATGCCTATAATCCCAGCACTCTGCAGGTGGAGGCTGGACGACGATTGTGCTTCTGAGGCCGGCGTAGGTCACACAGTGAGTTCGGGCCTGCCTGGATTACACATCAAGACACTGTCTCCAAAACATTAATGTAATATTTTTATTATATTAATTTTCCTATTGCTAAATCTCATTTTAGATTGTTTTATTAGATTGTTCTGCTATGATAATGTAGTAAATGCAAAGTCTTAGTGAAAATAAACAAAAATACCGTCTGAAATAATATGATGTCTTTCTACTACTACATTTGTTCCCGATCACCCTGCTTTAAAGGATTTTCCCCATTGACAAGGTCTCTCTCTCATTGGCCAGACTTGGATCAGGCTTCATAGAGTCCTTTGCTGACGAGGCCTTGTCTTTGGCTTGCTGAGCCTACTTTAAGAGTAATCCTGTGGTCCCGATGTAGGGAAAATCCCTAACAAGCTGTCTAATAAAATTTGTTCCCTGCAGCAACTTGTGTCTAATCCATTGACTCTTAATTTCCATCCACTGATCCTCTCACTCTGCCATTGGTGACAAATCCACATCTGCCCTTGCATATTCAGAGCTGAGCTGCAATCGACTCTTGAACCACCCTCTCACACCGTAAGAGCTTGAATATTCTACCTTGCAATTTCTCCTCCACTCTGCCAACCTAACTTTGAACTGCTAATTACGTTTCCCTTTTTAATCCACATAGCCCTAATGGTGTAAAAATATTTACTTGTAAATTTTCACTAAGTTTAAAAAGAGAACAGAATTGTTTAAGAGTCAAGTTCCAACAGGAAAGGCTTGTTTCCTAGTTCAGCGGGCTGACATGAAGGCTCTGTCAGTTACTGATGAGTCTCGAAAGATGTGGTGGAGAAGGTGGAAGAAGGAAGAACGTGATGTGCACAATGGTGAGTGGTGACTTAAAATGGTATTTTCTACTTGAGCCCATGTGAGTTTAATATTTCCTTTATCCTGACTCACGGAACCTTAGATAATTATCACTTACAATTTGTTTCACGGAGCTGGGGACTTAGCTCAGTTGTTAGAGTGCTTGCCTCCCAAGCACAAGGCACTGAGTTTGATCCCCAGCACCAAAAATGAAACAATTTGTTTCACGGTTAAACAAAGCTATATTATTACTTGATTCACTTCAATAAAATAAATTCAAGATGTTTGGGTAAATATGAATCTTAAAGTTCTATGACATCATCTCAAGAAAATTGGATGCATTATAACCCATTTTAAAATAAAAGATATCTTTTAAAATGTTTGCTTTCAAAAGTCCCTTACCTCTTCATATTCTTTTCTATCCTATTTTGGCTGTTCATTAAGATATTTGTCTTTTCTGTATGTTCACCTTCTTTTGACTTATAATTTTTCTTCTCAAAGCACCTGTCTCTATACTTTCTTTTGTTAAGCAGAATTTCAAACCATAAAAGAAGCTGCTGAAATGCAAATGGATAAAATGTTCCAGGCAGGTGTTTTTATTTATCCCTCTAACTGAATTGAATGTCTGAGCAGGGGAAAAAAAAGCCACTTTGTATCCTGGATACAGTGATGTTATATAATGTGTAATGCTACTTGTAATCTGAAAGAAATTGCCCAGCTATTATGTAGTAAGTCCTTTTGAAATTGTGGTAATTATGAAGTACAGGAGCTTTCCGTAACCATCACTTCATTATATAAGGCATATTTACTAGAGTATATTTGAATAATAGTTGTCTCATATTTACCCACAGAGTCACATGTACCTTCATGAGATAATAGTGACTATTGAAGATGTTTACATCAAAGTTACAGTCTAAATTCTCTATAATTTCAGATAATTCTTCAGAACATCACGCTGCAATGGCCCATATGGTAAACATCTGAGAACATGGCTCTACTGTTAGAAAGCATTTCACTTTGAATTTATGACAATAAATTTTAATTTTATTTTAAAATTAATTATAATGCACACAAGTAAAATCAATAAATAAACTTATTAAGAATCAAAGCAAAGACATGATTTAGCATATTCTGTATATATTATCGTCTCCTTTTTCTCTGCCCTAGCCGACCTTCGCCAACTTTTGTCTATTCTCACTACAAATATAGTAGATTATTCAAACTAAGTCCCAGGCCTGCATTTCTTTTTCCGCTGTGTTTTTTCTGAAACAGTTTTCATTCATTTCATTTACCCTATTACCCTCTCTTTGGTTAACACTCCCAAATTTTAGGCTTTTCTCTTCCTTTTTGATGTGGCATATCCAATTGCTTTCGTGCTTCTCTCTGCAATTTTACAGACATCACCCATTAACATGTGCAGATGTCAGGGCTTTGATTCATTCGACCTGACTTCTGCCCCACTTCTGAGATGCTTCGTACTTCAGTAAAGAAGGGCTTGTACAGTACCGGCACATAATAGGGAAATAGGAAGTATTTATTCACTAAATGAATTAATGAACAGGGTCTGATTATTACTATTAGAGGCTGCCTAACTTGAAATTATTTCTAAAGGGCAGTTTCAAGGCTGTTAAGTAAGAAAAAGAAATAATTGTTCTAGGAATTAGACTTATGCCTGCCATGTAGGAGGAAAGTGCATTGCATTTTTATTTGTATTTTTCTACCGTAAACAAACTTTTAAGAAACGTATTATTTTGCTACTGAAGCTCACATATACTCTTTATCCATGTTGTGCTGTTTCTGTATCCGAATTTGTTGGTCTCAGCAGAAATAATTTGGAAATAACATAAGTTAGAAAACAAGGAAGTGGGACAGTCTCCTGTTCAAGTCTAATGGGAAATTGCTAGGGTTTGAAATCAGATAATCTTGCTTTTAATCTGTCTTTAGATAGTAGTTGTGTACTTTTGCACAAGTTAATGTTTCTGGATGTCATTTTTCCTACTTCAAAATTTAGAATAATAACATCAACCTCATAGCTTAAATGAGAAGTATCATACAAGTTCAATAAATTAGTTTATAATCATGAACCTTGCATCGCACACTAGAAATGTGGTAGATGATAGTACTTCTGGAAGTCCAAAGGCACTAACACTTGCAAAAGCATGTTTTGAAAAGAGAATCTCTAAGAATAACAGTCCTTTGACATTAAAACTGTTTTAAAACTTATTGAATTAGACTTTTCAATGTTGTATATAAATTTTTAAAATAATGTATAACATTTAACTATTTGACCAATATAGTGTGAACCAAAAGAATTACAAAATATTTTGAAAAATTAAAATAGCACCTTGGAAGTGAAAAGGTGGAGAGTTTCTTATCCTCAGTGACTGAATGGCCAGCAGGACCTTAGATTCAGTGGGACTCATTCACTATGCCTTTCACATGCTGCTCCTCATTGAGGAAATTTCACACAGACTGACCGGGAAAAACATAAAACATTTATGCAAACTGCTCGGGTAACCAGAATGTATCACACTGTGTCACTGTATCCCTGCTATTAAACTCCAGAAAAGAAAGAGATGACAATGGAGTGAGTTACACAAAGCTTGGATAAAAAAGGACCTTTCATAATTCTGTGTTTAGTGTCCTCAGTTCTGTTTCATTAGTCTTCTCTCTTATAGCTTGCTATCTTTATGACCATTTTCATGCAAAGTATTAAAAAAAGCAGATTACAATTTGAAACTGTCTCTGTGAGAAACATTATTCAGCAGAACAGAGTAGGAGATCTTGCTTTTTAAACAAAACAAAACCCTGTGGGTGGTCCTTCCATGCAACCAATTACTTACCCACTTGTTCATATGTCTTTTGTTATATGAATATTTTTCACAGTATGAAAATCTTTAAGACTCACAAATATACTTTCGGTAGATCATCAAATATCTATTCCATTAAAAAAGTAAGTGATCGCTACTTATAATAAGGGTGCCACCGTCTCAATCACTGTATGGGAACTACTGCGCTGGACAAAAATGATAAACAGATATCTGCACCAATTACTTCTGCTTTAAGTAAAGTTTAGGATATTTTGGAAAGTACAGAGTGCAGATATGCAGAGTGCAGAGTGCATTTCCTATTTCTCTTTTTAGCTGAGTGTACTGTAAGCAGAACAGGAAGAATTATTTCTACAGGGGAAAACACAAAAAGTACCTAGTTAGACTCGGAAGAGAATCTTATAAGTAATAGAAGAAATAAAGCATCATGATATCTGTTTCTTGACTTGATGTAAGTTATTATTTTTACTTTGTTTGTACATAAATCTGTTTCAGGTCTAGTTTTAAAATCTTAACTTGTCCAAGCAGATTTCTCTGAGGATGTATTTAGGTAAATATTTGCAAGTGCATTTTAATTTTCTCCCTCACAAAGTTCATCTCTCTCTCTCTCTCTCTCTCTCTCTCTCTCTCTCTCTCTCTCTCTCTCTGCCAACACACACAAAGTCACACAAAGATATTGGTAGGCTGATAAAATTTCATCTCTTTTTAATGACTAAACAATAAAATTCTAAAAATATCAGATGTCTTCAGACACTCTTGCATAGTTCGGGTTTTACTTCTCATCTTCCTCTCTAGTTATTTTTCCTGGTGGGCTGAGGTATTCCTCAACAGTTTGCAGATTCACTTTTTCTTTCTTTTCTTTAATTTATATCTAGTAGTCATTTTTTCAGCTTTACCTGTTACTGATCCTTTTTGAAATGTGAAAATAACCCTTATTCAAAAAACAGGCTGTCTGATAATGTTGTATTGTCAACGAGGAAATAAAAAGAAAGGGCTACGGTGTTTAAGGGAATTTAATCTATATCTGTAACCTTGAGTCACATTGAAATTTTTTAGTTTTCTCAAATTATGAAGATAGTTTAACTATTTTCTTGTGGGGGATATTATTCTGGGAAGAATATCCATAGAGTGTTTGCCTTTAGGGATGTAGAGATTGGTGGATAAATACCTTTCCTATGTTCTGACTTCCAGTCATGATCTGAAGTCAAGTCTCAGAGATGGAATGGTGTGAAATGCCAATCTCGATAAGATTTTCAAAACTTTCTCTGTTGGAATTTTTCACTCTTTTTAAAAGTTGTGTTAAAATATACATAATATATTATTTGCTATTTAAACAATTTTATGTGTACAGTTCTATGGCTTAAATTTATTCACATTATGGTGCAACCATCACCATCATCCATCTCCAGAAATTTTACTTCTCCAGCTGAATCTTACATACCCATTCCATCGTACTCCAGAAAGCCTGGCTACTGTAAAGAAATAAAACAATGACAAATTTTGGTGAGACTGCAGGGAAAAAGGAAACTTTCTAAATTTTTGATGGGACTGTTCACTAGTACCACCACTATGGAGATCAGATTCCTCATAAAACTAAAAAATGAAATTCCATACAAGCCAGCTGTTCTCTTTCTGGGTATCTGCTCAAAAGATTTTAAGACATTATATTACAGTGATCCACACATATCAATGTTTACAGCAGCATAACTCATAATAGCTAACTCATGGAAGCAGCCTATGTGTCCACCAACAGATGGATGGATAAACAATGGAGTACTACTCTACCATAAAGAATAAATTTGAGTCACTTTTGGAAAACTTGATGCGCCTACAATATTAATTGCAATAAATCAGACATGTGAGCTTAAATATCACAAGATTTCTCTAATATGAGAAACTTGAACTATAGATTAAAGAACAAAATAAAAGATAGATAATAGGAAACAGGGAGGTATATCTTTTAAAAGTGGGAAGACAACCAAGAGATGGAGGGAGGAAGGACTGAGAGAAAGGGAAGATGATGGAAAAAGTATTAAGATGTTTTATGAACATGTACTAACTCTGCATGATGAATGGAATCATTATGTATTGCAAACATGCCCCAGTCCATGGCAGCCACCATTCTACTCCGTGCTGTATGTCTAGGAATTCGACTACTCTAGGTACATTATGTAACAGAATTCATTCAACATTGGTCTTGTGTGACTCGCTTATCCCTTCAATGTAATGTATGTATTCATATTTTGTTTATGATGAAACATATGTTAAAATGTCCCTTCTTTTTAAGACTGGGCTTGTGCATTTGCTTCATTTTGCTCATTCATTTTTTTTTAATTTACCAAGAACATGTATTGGTACACTGTATACATAGTGATCACATTAATCATAGTTAATTTGTACCTATACATGATATATCTTGTTTCCCCTCCTTCTTCCCCATCCTTTCTGTTCTCCCACCCTTCCTTATTTACAGTAGCTTTATTTACATTTTTCTCCTTTCTTTTCTTTTTCCTTTCCTTCTTTTCCCTTCCTCCCTTTCTGATTCTCCTCCCTATTGAATATTATTTTTCTTTTATTTAGTATCTATTATATTTTTGTCCTTATTTACGCTTATGGCTTCTCTTAAGTGAAATTCATCTTTTAAAGTATGTTCTGTTGATTTTTAAAGTAGCTTTCAGAATTCCATATTTGAAACCACGCAAAATGTGTTGAATTTGTTTCCTGCACGTGTCAGTCTTCATTGTTTTATCTCTGAAGCGTTTCTCACTAGATTAGATAGGTGTGCATTTTTCTAATGATAGTATAACTTTATTAGTAAAAGTTACTTGCAATCTGAGATTTAAACAGGGACAATCACAAAGATTATATACAAATGAGCAAATCTCATGTGGCAGGAAATATTTATAATTTTTCATTAGGTGAATTAAATTGACTTGTCTCTCTTCGGCAAGAATTTTTCTATTGAAGTAAAATCGATGGAATATATTCATATGTAAAGAAGCGCTAGTGTATCATGTGATTGGTTTTGTGTGACTTTAATCACACTAGCATACAAAAGAGTAGGGTGAATTAAACCCATCTGGTAAACACAGCCCCAACCAATATTCTGTTCACACTGTTTCTTAGATGATGGGTTTTCGTTGTGAGTTCAAATTGTTCCTTTGTATTTTGTTCCAGCCCTCACTTTCCTGTCCAGATGTTTAGAGAGCCCAAGACGACTGAAACAGCTCTGCTAGTATTTGTGCAGTGAGAGTTTCACCTGCCTCTAGTATTCTTCTTCTGGCATCTGCAGCTGAGCGCTTCAACTCTCCCAGTTCACAAAACAGTGTAAGACCTTGAAGTTTACCATGAATCAGACAAAATCTCAATATATTCTGGCTGTATCGATAAGAAGCACAGAAAGGATGTATTGAGCACAGAGTCTAGGATGCACTCAGGAGCAGAGTGCCGGCCCTCAGAGAAAGGAGATACATCGTTTCCTGGAACAGGGAACATTTATGCTCCTCTCAAAGGAGTGGAAACCCGGGGAGAAGGTGGTACAAAACTGGGAAGGATAGTAGCCCTTCCTACAGGTGTGTCCCCAGGTTTATTTCATTATTTGATTTTTAATTTAAACATCCTTTCAATTTTAACATGTTGCTTCATGTTAGGATCAGACTCCTGATCTTTACTTTTTCAATTTAGCCGATTTGTGGACTTTCAGTCTTCCTAAGGCATTTTGAGAGTGATGGGTCTGTTAGGGAAGGAGCCTGAATTTAACCAGAGGAATCCCAATGCAGATTGCCTTGGGGAACTTCGGGTGGGCTGGGTGCTGGAAGTTGAGTCTTAAAAGCTTAATTTATAATCACAATTTCTGTCTCTCATTCTACCTTTTATTTCTTCTTCCTACCTGAAGGGAAATTCCTTGAAACCTTATTAATCCTTTAGACCTATATGTTAATTTTGAATTGTAAAAGGTAGCTCTATCCTTTTTCTGTTTATCCAAACCTCTGACCATTCCTTCCCACAATCTCTTGGTTAAAGGAAAAATGGAGAAGTATCTATTTCAGAAAATGACCTAACATACAAAATTGTCTCAGTACAATTTTAAGCAGCTCCTGCCAATCAATATTCAAATAAAAAGAAGTTTAGTGTACAATAACTGAACAAATCACACAAAAATAAATCTGCATTGTAAATATTCACAATTTGTATTCAAAGACATTCTCTGACATTGGATGAATTACTAGAATAAAATAATGCCAATATTTTCATCAATCTAAATAAAGCTTAGGGTCATTTACTGACTACTACTATAAAGTAAAATGAATTAAAATGCATCATGTACATGTACCACCTCCCCATGATTATGGTAATCACTATGTACTGCAAACATGTACTATATAAGTAAACTTTTTTTTTTTAAAGCCTAAGGCATGCTATTGATGCAGCTGACAATAAGTGGTGAGATGAACATGTAATATGCAGAGTCAGATTTACTGTGATGCTCTAGGGCGAGCTGGGAATTGCTGAGGGTTGTAGGTATGCAAGGTGGCAAAAGGAAGCCAGGTTGCAACAACTAGACATTCTTACATAAGCATTTCTATAAATTGTCTGGTGTTATCTTATAACAAAGAGCTGAATCTCCAAAAGAGTAAATTAAATCCTTTTATACTTGTAATGCAATTAATAGTCCTTTATTCAGTTAAACAACTACATATATATAAATGGACACAAAAACACTCTGAACATAAAAGCCGTCACCAGCAACTAAGGTTCAAGTACGAATGTCTCCTTTTCAGTTCTCAAATGTAAGGAAACATTCCAGCCAGAGGAAAATTAAACCATAATTATGCTTTTAAAGTTTTCGTGGAATTAAACGATATAATATTAAAAATAATAGAAAAACATTTAGATAAAATAAAAAGAACCTATTTTACTTAAAACAAAATTACTTTTTTTACATGTTTGCAAATCCCAGCAGAATGCAAAATGTTTATAATATATAAATATATTTCAATCATCTTGCATTTTTTAAGTCAAATCATTACATTTCTTTTTCCTATTTGCTGTCAGCTTTATTTAATGTTAGAGAGATACATGACTTTAAACCAAGATAACTTTACTAAATAGGCTTAAATTTATTGTTTTCTATTTTCTTCTGTTCAATGTTTCATATTCAGAGAAGGCAACAAATTTATTTTTTAAGTTGCCCTCTGACTCATTTGGTAACAATTATTTTACGCATGTGCTACACAGTCCTGGCCTGTAGGCATGCTATGTCAATGTAAATGGATTTTAAAAGCCTAGATTAGTGAAGCATACTTCTAGATGTCTGTGGCGGGCTGATACGCAGGCAGCAAACAGAGCGGAAGCCCACCTTGGATATGCGTGGCACCAAGCAATAGTCCTGAATAGAATCTGAAGGGAAAGCATAAGGCAGGGCACCCATTTGTAGGAGGCTCAGTCTTCGCCATGCCATTAGCTTATTGGCCTTCAGTCTCGTCAGCTTCCCAAGGCAGCCGTTAGATTGGCTGGCTCTCTGGTATGCAGACACCCATTGTGGATTCTGCTCCTTCTGATGCTGCAAGTCTGTTACTGGGTAACTGTATTCCAAATTAACATTTCTGGGTTCCAGGTTGCTCGCGCCTCCTTCTGGAGTTAAAATTCCAGATCTTTCCTGCCTCAAACAAAGGCAAATGAACCAAAAGTGATGATAATGTTTACTTAAAAAGGCAAAATGGAGATTGGAAGACACTGGCTCTGCAGAGCGAGTTCAGGCCAAACAAAAAAAAGTTTAAAAAAAAAAAGAAAATAACAATAAAAAGAAAGTCAAAATATGTACTGTGTCTGACAGATGTGGTATGGAATATTATGAAAAGATATGATATCCCCTTCTGTCTCTTTACTGGGTCTTTTTATGCTATCTAAACCTTGAGAAATCCTGTGAGAACTTCTAACTGTTACATCTGGGTCCTGAGAGGTGGTGATAGAATTTTGGGCCTCAGGCTGACATCAGGTGTAGGCCCTTCTCCTGAGAGGTCGCCATCTGTTCAGGATTTTGTAATTAACAGGCACACCTACTTTCCCACTTTTAACCATGCCTCTCTTCTACCTCAAGCCTACCTAATAAATACCCTTCCATAATTATAATTATACATGTATTTTCAATTGGTTCTGTTGCACCAGAGAACCCTAATTGACACAACAGGGTAGCTAGGGGCAATTACAATATACTTTGCCATATGTTCTTCAAAAAGGCTTCAAACGTATACCACGCTGTTGTAGCATAGTATTCCTATTCTCCCAAATAATTAATACCAAGTTAAATCTGATTTCATACTAGATACTTTACAACACATACGCAAACACGAAACACCTTTTTTTTTTTTTTTTTGCAAATTTCTCCTAAGGGAAGATATGCCAGTATTCAAATTTTTACAGTAGTATTGCACTTTGCAAAAGAAAATTTTAAAAAGTTTAAAAAGATGTGAAGTATACTTTCTGTAAAATTGAGAAGGTGTGGTAAGTAGCATTTTATTTCAGTTGAAAGAAATTCAGACTGAATGAAATATGTTGTAACCTATAATAAAGCATTATTTTGTATTTCCTTATCTTATTGAAAAAATATTGCCAAAAATTACAAAATTTCTCCATGCTACAATTATGCCAAAATCGATAAGGGTCTTTATCCAAACACTTTTAATCATTAGCTTTTATCTGTCTTATCGGCACTGGACAAGGTCTGAGAAGCTCCTCAGAGCAGTGGTGGGGAACATAGACTTAGCCTTCTCTGTCTTCGATCACAAAAATGAATTATCTGGACAGATCAGCAAGAGGCACAAAGGGCTTTATTAAGCAAAATTTTAAAAGTTCACATTGTAAGCAACAGAGTGCGGACAAGATGGGTGGGAGAGGGAGAAAACAAATTCATAGTCTGGAGCTGGGGTACATTTATGGGAGATAAAAATTGGTAGATCTCATTAATCTATGAAAATTGAGAATTCAGTTTGTGGATGAAAAGCAACAGCTGTTTCTACAGGAGAATGTGTATGGTCCATTCATACTTGATAGCCATCACAGGTGATAGAGCTATAGACCATCCACAGGGAAAAGCCAATAATACAGGTAAAACAGTAATGGTCCAGGCTTATTTACACGTAAAAGGGAGTGTTCAAGATCTATCTGCAGGTAAAACGATGGGCTAGGCTTGTGGTGATCTGAAGAACTTTAGGAAGTTTTGACTTGGTTTGTACCCTGAAAATACAGGTTTTATTAAATGTACAAATTTTAAATTACAAATTTGCCTTCTTTTAACCTATCTTATTTTTCCTACCTTGTGCCATAAAGAACATGGCAAGTATGGTGATACTAACTGTCAGAGCGGGACTTGTAGGAGGCACCCAGATTTAACAAGTATTGATTTGTTGGAGCTGAGAAGTATCATATATACTGTCACAAGGCCCAGTCACGGTCTCAAACCTATTTTAGTTATGTGTTAGAGAAAGATGTACACTGGAAAACAGCAAAGAAAAAATATGTACTGAATGATTGGTCAATGGGCAACCCTATGTAGACGTGAGTTCAAAAATGCAAATAAATTTTTACTATTTTATTTGTTTCTCAATTGTTAAGTTTTAGTCACAGCGATAAATTATTTACACTATAGTCTGCACACATTGGTGGAATGGTAGGTCTTTGTAATTTATCGATTTGTAGATTTTTTCAGAAATAACCCACACTTGATATTGGCCAAAAAGGCTGAAAAGCAATCAGAAATAAGCCAAAGATGACTGACTGCTACTCTACATACAGCTTCTCTAATAGCCTTCTCGGGTAGAGGTTATTCACTGTTAAATACCCTTTATCTGTTCCACTTAGGTTATTTGCTCAATGTCCTTGTTGGTCCTGAATGACTTTTTGAGATTATTTTTGCTTCCTTTTCCACATCCTTTTCTTCAGAAGACTCTTCTAATCCATTTGTACCATCTCTTTCTCCTTTCTAAATGTCATTTTTTCACCCCCTTTCATTAATTGAGAAAAAGTAGATAGAGTTCCTCTTTTCTTTCTCCATTTTCATTTCTGTCATCCTTATCCAGATTGGTTCTGACATCTGAATCCTGCTCATTATACAGCATTTTATGAATGTTGGCTTTCAGATTTTATTGCAGATCGAGATATACCTTGAATCTTATTGACTATTGTGGTTTGTTGTGGACTGTCCAGAAAATAATATTTCAAAAGGACGCTAATACACGAAAACCTTTCCTTGGGGCTTTTCAGGTTTTAAGTGAGCAATCCTCTATTTGCTTAGGCTGCATATATCTTCCTGTCAACATATTAGCAGTAAAGTAATGGAAAGAAATTAAAGTGTCACTCTTCAGCATGCAATTTTTTATTTAGTGTTTTGGCTCTGATATTTGACTTGTACTCTTTGGTACTTAGTCAAGATTCTTTTTGGATCGATATCTCTGGATATCTGCCAAAAGTGTTCTTGAGACGGATGAGGATCTTCCGTTGTTTGGTTTTACAGACTGAAAACAAAATTATAATAATTTCATTTTTAGATTTTCACCCTCCTTGTTTAGCTACATGATTCATCCTAATTTTCCATGATAATTGTTGAGTCCAGCCTCATCAGGGTGCCATGGAGTGATTTCTTTTTTTTTTTTTTTTTTTTGGTGCTGGGAATTGAACTCAGGGCCTTGCGCTTGCTAGGCAAGCACTGTAACCACTGAGCTAAATCCCCAGCCCCATGGAGTGATTTCTTAAACTTTTTACATCAGCAAGTGCTTTGTGTTTTACTTTCCTGCCTTTAGAATCGGTTACCATTGCTTGGACTTATTTTCTGAAATGTTTTTTTGCTGCAATTGCCCATGCCAATTTTTTTGGTTCATGAATGTTTATAGACATTTTATTCATACATTATTTATTTTACATAGATTGGGAGGTGAGAATATTATTTGTGATCAAGTTAACATATTTATGGAAAGTCTACAACAGTTGCCAAGGTTGAGTAAGATTTTAATCTGATGAAATAAAGTAATTTTATGCATTTTAATACAGTACATGAACCTCTGAGACAGTCAAATATAAGCATTAACAGGAACAATTTATGAAAATATTAATAATACCACTATTAATTAAACTTTCTTCTACTAATAAATCTTAAAGTATTTAGCATGTAATTTAATTTTATTCAAATTTCAGAAGAGTTTTTGTTATTTGCCAAGAATTTTCCAAAATCATGATGTATTCTTTTCCTCTTTCCAAAATAAAACATCTTCTATAAAAAACATTTTGATCCCATAAAATTTGAGAATGCTTATTTATTTAGCATTCATTTTTGGCAGTATAAATTACATTTCAAATTATTTTGAAGTACATCACAAATAAGAAATGTGACTTCCTCCTCACAGGAGCAAAGAAATCACTTTTATTTTGAATTAGATTAATAAATGAATATTACTTGATTCATTGTTAAAATTTTTAGTGTTATTGGTAATTTAACTTATAGATTTATTTGTTACTAAAAAGTATGACTCAGACACATTTTAAGATTTCTTTTATCAAATGAAACATTAAGGCTCTTATCCATCAACCCCAAATGTTAAATATGTCACTTGTATAGAAAAGAAAAAAAAAAGTTATCATTGTGATGATGACCATTCTTTATTTTAATAAAACTACCATCTGAAATCTGAGTTATTTTGACATATCACCAAGGATTATATAAAGTGTATTTCACATAGCCGATCAATCTCTACTCCTATAACAATATTCTCATTAAAATAAATTAAATATAAAGTGCACAGCTTAAATGACATCAGGATTGTCTGACCTTCAGTATTTACAGAGGGAGGAAATAAGTTTCCAAATTCTTAAGGATTTTGTCTTTTTGTGTTGCTTCTCAGATTCCCTCAACATTAAGCTGTAGGATCTAAGATTTTACAGCCAGAAGCCAAACCTGGCAATGAATCAAGTTTAAAATCCAG
Source organism: Hystrix cristata (assembly GCA_004026905.1). Taxonomy (NCBI): domain Eukaryota; kingdom Metazoa; phylum Chordata; class Mammalia; order Rodentia; family Hystricidae; genus Hystrix; species Hystrix cristata. Next base: position 4,776 of record PVJO010017673.1, on the reverse strand, counting down.
GAGCACAATGAAAACAATTCCAAGTGACAGGTTCATCAGAAAAAAGAAATCAAGATATAGTTTTTTTACAGGCATTGGACATAAGAGAAAATCAAGTTCTCAGGCCCAGAAGAGACATAAAGCAGCATATTTGCCATAGATTCTTTTAGTTTCCCTTAGGAGAGAATAACTACCTGAGCCACCCCTTTCTGGTAAGTTTTTATAAGATGAAGTACAAATAGAGCATACCTAGGAAAATCCTGTGTAAAGTGACAGAAATTGAACTCATGTTAACACTTAGGGCACTCTCATTCTTCACTAAGGGCACATCAAGTGAAAAACTGACAGGTGAGAGCACGTCTTTGTTAGGATATAGAAATCTGATGTAAGGGCAAAAAAGAAACTCACAGTATTTGCCTTACTTCAAGGCAAAAATAATATATATATATATATATATATATATATATATATATATATATATATATATATATATATAACATGGAAAATGAACGTTCCAACTAAGACTTGGATACTTAAATATTCTTAGAGAATGTAAAATATAAGATGGAGTTACAACACACAGAGCCTAGCTGAATGAAATAAAGAATTTCTAAGAAAAGTTTTGAGGAAGTAAAGTATATGCATAATTAATAGTCTCTTAGATCAGTATAGACAGTAGTCTAAAGTTTTAATGATTTCAGAGAATTTAACACAAGGATCATCAAGCATTGATAGTAACTAAAAAAAAAAATTAAGTAGAGTAACTCCCCCAAAGTTAGGATTACAAGGTCAACCAGAGATTATATTAATTTCTAGCAAACATATTTCATGTTTTATAAATAAGTGGTGGGTGTGAGAGGAGAAGACAGATATTTACTTAAGTCCACAGGGAAGAAGATGAAGGTAAAGAGGACAGATATGATCTTTGAGTCCAAATTTGGTTCACATCTTGTGTGTTAAAGAAAATCATCTCAATTTGATATAATGAAATCATTGAATAGATTAAATTTCTATCTAGTAGGAGTTCACATACCAAAAATGACCTTGTGCTTAACATTTATATGTTAAGCTCCTGAATCTCCACAGTTGATCAAATAAGTGAAATTTTTAGTCCTCATACCATTTATAACATCTTTAAATAGTTATTTTAATTAGAAATGAGGGAGTATGGCAATGAGGAGAGAATAGACAATTAAGAAAAGAAAATCTTGACTATTTTAGTGAAGCTTTACACAAACTTAGTGTTATTTTGATAAAATTGCAGAAGTAAATATATGGGAAAATAAAATTACAGATATAGTTTTATAAATTGATGATAAAGGTAATTTTATGATTAAATACTTAAACATGTTCAATAAACCTGAAAATAACTTAAATCTGTACTAACGCATAAACTACTGTGACTTGTAAAGATAGGTAGGCAATAATTTAAAGTAAAAATGGTAAAATAATACATATAGAAATAATGTTTAATTCTACATATTTACCATTAAAGAAAATAAATTTAGATTATTTAATGCTCTTTATCATAGAAGACTGTGTTACAATTATAGTTGCAGGGTATCTTTCATTAGCCTACATAATTAAAAAGTACAAAATGACCACAGAGGAACTTCCATAATTTTGCACAAAATTACAAAATAATGCTTCTTTGAATGAATATCATCACACGAGGCAAATATCGTAGGTTGAAAAAAGTGAATTTCTTATTCCTATGTTATTTACCCACCTCAGTATACTCCTCAATAATCACATTAAAATTAACCCTACATATGTATACACATATGCTTCTTCCCAATCTCATGGATTATATTTAAAGATAATATTTGAATAACAAACTAATGGATTTACTAGATATTATATAGATATATGAATCAACAAGCATGCTTTAATTCATGACCAAGAATATTTCTTCATAAATGCATAATCTTCACTGAATACAGACTGTTTCATATATATATATGATACTTCAAGATATAGAAAAAGTAGATGACAATTTGAATTTGGAAATAACTCAGCCCTTATGTTAGTATTCAATATGTATATATGCTAATTAGCATTATAAGCACTTATAAATGAATGTGATGCTGAAAATAAAAAGAGGACGAGGGGGGGAAGAAGATACCTGAATTGTGTTATGTACATGTACCAATTCCCTACAGTGAATGTGATCATTATGTATTGCACATATGTACCAATAAAAGTAAGAAAAAAAAGTGAAAAATACTTTCGATTATGTTTAGCATTTTTAATGTCTAACACTAAGAAGAAATAAACACATTCTTAGTTTTCCTCCTTGAGTTGATTTACTTACTAGTATAGAATATAACAATAAAGAAAATAGAATGCTGCATTCTTTGTGGGCAGATTTGCCATGAATGACATTAATATTCCTACATTAGTACATTTAAATGGTGATAATTTTTTACACTGGTAATTACTCGGCTTAGAGTAAACACACTACAGAATTTGAAGACTACCCCATTCTACATTATAAAATGTAACTGATTAAATTTTCTCAAGTTGTTCTTGTTATATATACTATGAAAATAAGGCCTGGAGCTAATAGTATGTGTCTGAGAATGTGATGGATTTATGGGCGTATGACACACATCTCTAATTGTTGCCATGAGTTTCATGTGATATATTATGTGTGATTGTGTATATTCTGTTCCCAAAGTGTGGAACACTAAAACTATTTCAGTCAATCCTTACACCAGAAATGTTAGTGGTGAAAAGATATTTACAACAAATAACGTTTTAGTAGTGAAAGTTTCTGATACATCATTGTTTTATTCGTTTTGGGAGATTGGTACCTGGATACAGCATGTCTTGATTATATTTGATCCCCGTACCCCTCTGTCTTCTGTCCGCCTCCTGCCCCTGATTCCCATCCCTCATTTTCAGCAAATCCGTGTTTTTGTTCATCATCATCAATCTTTTATTTAACTCTTATTTGTATTTTTGGTGTCTCATGTATGACAAAATATGTGATATTTAACTTTCTGTATTTTTCTTATTTCATTTAACATTATAGACTTAAATGCTATCAATTTTTCTACAAATGGCATGGTTTTATTTTTCTTTATTGCTGAATACTGCTGCATTATGCATATATTCTGCATTTTCTTTACCCATTAGCCTAGAATCTAGGCTGTTTTCAGGGCTTGGCTATCATGAGTTTCATTGTTATAAACATGGTTATGCATGTATCACTAAAGTATAATGTCAAATACTTTTACTTAAATATCATTGTTCTGAAATAAGTCAAATTACAGAATCCCAGAAATCTGTGTTTACTTAATGTTTCTACTCATATATAAGAAGCAGCTCTGGTATTCAGAATTCTAAGAGGAGCCTCAAGACCCCCACTTTGTGGTGAATGCACCCCAAATAATTTCTTCCCCTCAACTGAGAAGAGATCTTTGAAAATTATGAGACAGTTTCTCCCTTAATTTTGTTACATTGTGAAGGCAACAGATTTTGCCACATTGTGAAGGCAACAGGTTAGCAGCTCTAAGATTATATGACCTCATACAGGTTTCCTTGGTAGACAGTTATTAGTATTTTCATGTTTTCCCTTAACAACAACAAAAAAGTACCCTGATGAAGAAGACCACCTGGCATGAAACTACATGATTTCTAGGAACTGAAAAAGATTTCTGATTGATACTAGCAATCTAACATGACCTTCATCCTATAACTCCAAAGAATGGATCCCTGCTGAAAAGTTTAATGAAATTTTGAAAGGACACTGAGATCTAGATTAGAATCTCAGTGTCACAGACACCTTGATATCTGCCATATGAGAGTTTGAGCAGAGAATCCTTCTAAGTCAAACCCAGATTTTTGATCTGGAAAGACCATACTATAATAAATATTTTTTTGTTCTGAACTGCTAAGATTTTATAACTTTATACATAACAATGAAATGTCAAAAATAAATAAAAACATTTAATATGTTGAAAATATCCTCCTGACTTGCCATCCTTAATTCCTCACTTCAGTATATTCAGATCTCAAAGCCATTATTCAATATTAATTTGATTGCATATTTCATACTTTTTGAAGATCATCTTTAAATCTTGTTGGCTCTATCTTCAATACTTGTCCAGAAAGGCCAACATTTCTTTTCCTCTTGACCACCACTGCATGAGTCACATTACCTTCATTCTTTCTTTGGATTGTATCAATAGCTTCTCAACTGGTTTATCTGCTTTCATGTCTTCTTCCCCTAAAGATCTATTCTTTAAAAAGTAGTCTGAGTGATACTTACAGAATATAAACTGAAGAATATCACATCTGTCCAAACCCCTACGGTGGTTTCCAGGTTACTAATATAAACATTGAGGTCCTTCAAAGGGTCCTTAGACGTCAGAACAATTCAGAGTCAGGCCGGTAGACTAGAATTGGTCCATTACCTTAGGCAGTTTTCCATCACCATGGAAAAAATACCTGAGATAATCAAAAAAGAAAAGTTTTATTTTGGCTCACAGTTTTGCAGATTTCGTTGCAAAGTTATTCGACTCTGTCACTCAGGACCTGTGTGACTGCACAGTATATTCATGGCAGGGCTGGGTAGCCAAAGAGACCCGTTCACTTCATGGCTGCCAGGAAACAAAGAGAAGCTAGAATCTTGAGTCCTGCTGGAAGGCACTGCACTGCCCACAACCTTCCGCTGAACTCATCTCTTAAACATTTCACCACCTCCCAACATCACTGTGGGCTGGTAGCCAAGCCTGGAACACGTGGCTTGTGACAAACATTTCAGATACAGAGAACTGTTTATTTCTGCAC
>PVJO010017672.1:0-38326 GCA_004026905.1 Hystrix cristata | reverse complement strand
TTAGAAGTACAGATTTCTAGCGTCCATTCCAGAACTCCTAAAGCAGAATCTGTGGTGACAGAGATCAGGTTCCCCATTTGGAACAATCTCAGATAATTGTTAGGAACTACTGCCCCATAGCACATCAGTTATAAAACAATTGTTATTATTATATCTCCCAATATGGAGGAAGTAGCATGGGTATGGCTAATAAACTGATCCTCTCCCTCTGACATTTTCAGAAGAGGCAACATTATCTCAAAGAGCATTTTAAAAATATTTGTTTACTAAGAAAAGACATATACACTATGTGTTGAGCACTTCTAAATGTAAGGCTGTGTTCTGGACATGGAAGTTGAAGAAAGAAAAGACACGGGCTTCATTCTCACAAGCCAAGAAAGAAGGCAGAGGTAAATATGAGTTAAGATGATGAGGGGCTAGAAGGGCTATGGCAGAGAGTTCTTTTTTTTAAAATAGATTTTTACTAAAATTTATGCAAAATTACATGAATTTACAGGCCATTACACAAGGCCACAATACATTGTGTCTTTTGCTTATGACAGTGAGCAATGTAAACAACCACATTGTTGCAGCATTAAGTCACAACTACAGGCAGAGATTTCTAAGTGGTACTCTGGAAACATACAAGAGAATTACAGATTTATTGGGATAAGGACAGCAAAAGCTTCCCCAAAGAGGTGGCCAAGAATAACTTTGAAAACTGAGTAGATGCTGGCCAGATATACACTACAAACACAAGCAAAATTTCTATCTTGTTAAAACATCAAATATACTGTGTAAAAAAAAAAATGTAGCTTTTGCCCAGAATTTTGTCTAAAGTCCATTACTGAATAAATATCAAAGAAAGCTATGATTTGATTAAGATGGACTAAATCTCTATAATCATCCATCACCCACAGCACTTACCGTACCTCAAACCAAAGCCAGTTTGTGATAAATGAAGAGAAAAGCATGCAAAAGCTGAGCAGAACATAATATCTATTCTACCCGTTTGTCCTTATTTACACTTATGGTTTCTCATATCAGAGAAACAATTCGATGTGTACTGATAAGTGTCTGATTTATTTCACTTAAGAGTATGTTCTCAAGGAACATCCATTTACATACAAATGACTCTAGTTTATCCTTTTTTATGGCGGTGTAGTGCTCCATTGTGTAGAAGAACCACATCTTCTTTAGCCACTCATTAGTTGTTGGGCATTTAGGTTGTTTCCAAGACTTAGCTATTACAAATTGTGCTGCTATAAAAAAAAAGAGAGAGATAGTATTCAAAAGAGAGGAGAACTAGATAGGGAAAAGGGGGATAAAGAAGAAGGTTAAAAGAAAAGTAAGATGAAAGGGGAAAAAATGGAAAAGTGTAAATACAGTTGTTGCAAATAGGGAGGGGCGGGTGAATGGAAGGGAGGGGAGGGGAAGAGCGGGGGAAGAGGAGGGAAAAACCAAGATGTATCATGTACAGATACAAAATAACCATGTTGATTATGATCATTATGTATACAATGTACCAATACATGTTCTTGGTAAAAATAAATAAATTAATTAATTAAAAAAAAAAAAAGCTGAGCAGAAGATTCACAGTAATCATAAAGCAGAAATAACAAATCAAGTTTCAAATAATGGTGTCAAGGCAAAGGACACTGCAAGCATTGTGGAGGAAAATATTCTCTGGGTGAAACAAAATCCTTTCGAGTAAAGTCTGGCAAATTTTAATTCTCTAATGTATCAAATAATAAGCAATCACAATTGAAAAATAGGGTTGTTTTGTAGAATAGAAAAAGGACAAGTATTGCCAGTACACCTCTGCATGATACGTCCTCAAACAATGACGGCTTTAAAAGGAGACCGTAGGTAAAGAAGGAACAAATAGGACATTAGCCACACTTGCTACAAGTCAGTTATCCCTTGTAACTTCTCAGTATACAACTTCAGAGGAGTATCAGAAAGTGGAGGGATTTTATGTCAAGTACAAACTTTTCACGCACTACGGAATGATTCTCCAAGCACAGCAGAGTATGACCAATAAAACCACTAGGTCAACAGTAATGGCAATTTTTCCTCTTTACAACTAATTCATTTACCACAATAATAAATGAGACAGGGAAAATCAGTCTGATTCAGGCATAGGAAAGTTTCAAAAATATTATTTAATCAAGACCTTTAGTTTCAAATATCTCTAAAGTCCTAGTGCTACTGGACATTACACTCTTTTTAAATTATTTGGTCATTTTGTAAATGATTATCTTACAAGCTCCTATACAGATGTGATCGTGTGCAAACAAGAAACCATATGTATTCATAAAAATAAACATGCTGGTGTTCTCAGCCATGTTTGCAGATGAAATCCAAAGTCCAGAACACCTGGGGACTTTTCTATGGCTTAGCAGAAATGAGGCTCTCACAAAAGCTGGATAAACAGAGTAAAAATATGTAACTCTAAATTTACTTAATTCCCTTTACTAATTACTTAAAGGAAATTTTATGCACAGCTGCGATTGCTAATTATGGTATGTCAGCTTGACTTGGGTAAGGACCACCCCATAGATTAGTAAATTCTGAGTGTTGGTGGACGGCCAACACATAGGCTGCAAACTGAGAGAGGAAGAGCCACCCTGGTGTCTGTGACCAACAGGCTCATAGACTGGATGGAATACAAAGGGAAAGGAGAAGAGAGGCTTTCATTTTCTTGGGAAGAGGTCTACTCTCTGCCATTATCTTTGGATGTTGGTCTCCATTTCCTATAGGCTTCCAGTACAGATTTTCAACCTTCCAATGCAGACTCTGGCTTTTCCACACACACTTGCATGGGTGACTCTACAGTGACCTTCCAGGCCTCCGACCTTCACTACTGCTAGGTCTTCATGCTTTCCAGGTTGTAGACAGCCAGCCATTTTGGATGCTTCCATCTCAGATATGGCAGATGGCCATTTAGACTCTTCTAATTCTGATCTTGTATGCCTGCCTAATAAAGCATAGACTTATGTTTTAACATGTTTGAAATTACAAAGTCTTATTATACCTAGTATCTTTTACTTAAGTAAATTCTCAAAAACCTGTTATGAAATTCCATTAAATCATTGCCTTACATGGAATCGATATTCCAAGGGTAAGAGATACAGTCTAACACTTTAAAGGAAATTTTTTGGTCTGCCATTTTCTCTTCTTCAGCTATATATCTAGCTAGTATATAACTTACATTCTGGCACATATTAGATTTATTCCTGTTACTTGAGCCAATCATGTCTGCTGTTGTTTCTATGCCTTTATTTGTCTTTACCATAAAATGTTCATCATCATTCTTCTTATATCAAAGCTTACATCTAATTTTATGTTATCTTTAGATCAACCTTCCACACTCAGCTTAAAGCATCCTGAAGGAAGGAAAACTGACTTACTCCTTACTATATTTCCAAATTTAAAATATCTACCTATAGTAGGTGTCTGTCTGTATCTCTCTTCCTCTAGAATACAAATGAAAGAAAGAAAGAGATATCATTCACTTTATTTCTTCCCATTGTTAGGTAGCAGAAAGGACTACTTTGCACATTATTTATGAGAGGTGGGTCCTTTTCCGTGTCTGGACCCTGAAGGAAGAGTCTGGGGAGGGTGCTAAGCAGGCAATCAAGGAAGAACCGGCACCTGCCTAAGGAGCTGAGTCACGAAAAGCAAACCTGAACAATCAGACAACAGACAAGAGAGCAAACTTACTTCTGTATCGATTTTCCCTAATTTAGAAAATTCCCTAATTTAGAAAAGAGTAAGAGAATTTGAATACATTTGCCAAGATCATATATCTATGACTTGTATACAGAATTAGATACAGAATTAAATCTTTCTGTTGAAAGTGTATGATACACAAAAAACAAAGACAGGAAATTATTGCCATTTTATAAGAGCAAGTTAGGGTCCACTTTAACTGAAATGTTTCACATTCTCCATAATAACGGAAATATTTTTATGTATGAAAATAACAAAATGATCCATATAGAAAAGCCAAGTTTTTTTGTTTTATGGCATCAGCACATGATTATAATTCAATTATATTATTTAGTCAGTAGTAGTTTGATTTGAATGTTAAAACCTTTTAAACATATTTCGAGGAGCGATAGTACTACTAGGGAGAAGGTGCAAATGCAAACATTCTTATCCATCTTGTGAAGACATAAATTACTAGAAATCATTTGGTAATTTTAAGGCCAACTTGGAAATATCAGTAATCTGTAAAAGATGTTTCTTTTCCCAGCAATTTCACTCTAGAGATGTATCCTAGCAAAACAGTCCCAGAAATGTACAAAACATACACAGACAATTTTTCTTATAACACTTTTTTTTAAAATTGGAGAAAACTCAAAGATTCAACAGTGACATTAAAACAAGATTATCATGTACAGGTACAAATCCCCTATGATGAATATTATCATTATGTACATCTAAAATGTACCACTAAAATAAAATAAATTTTAAAAAAGTGACATTAAGTAAATTATATTTCACACAAAGAGATACCATACAAGTGCTGAGAACAGTACATTAGCACTAAAACATGGGGAAATACAGTTCTTCCCGATTTTAAAAAAGTGGTAAAACATTACAAATAACATGATGTGATTTTCAATTTTTATATTAATATTAGTAATAATATATTTCAAACTATATTTTATATATAAAATTATTTTTAAAATATATACAGAATGTCACAAATACATTTTGGGAGAATTTAAATTGATGCAAAGACAGACATCATTAAAAATCTTATAGCTATTCAAAACATAGTACAAAATTATTTTAGAAAAACAATGTTCAATAAACTTGAAGATTCAAGTAAACAAATTCCAAGAAAAATGCAACTTACCAAGAAAAGATGATAAGGTAACTATAAAATATGGATAGAATGACATATTTTCAATAATTTGAATTTTTTATTTAAAATTTTAGTACAAAGAAAACAGTAGGTCAAATGACTTCCTCAATGGATTCTATTAAATATTTAAGGCAAAAATAACATGGATCACATACAGACTTTCACAAGAATAGAAAAAGAAAATATAAAACTCATTTTATAAGTTTGTCTAGCCTGAATTTGATACCAAAGCTTGATGAAAAACAATACAAGTAAAAAATTATAGCTGAAAACAACCTTAAATAAAATATTACAAAGGAAAATCCATCAGCATACATTAGTAAATACATTAAATACAAGTTATATTTATTCTAAGATTTCTAATCTTAAGTGTGGAAATTATACTAACCTGAGAGAAAAATCATAAGGTCATCTCAACACATTTAAAAGTGTTATCAATTTTTAAAACCTTAATCAGAACTAAAAGAGACCTCCCTTTATAAAGGTTATGAAAAATCTAATACTTAATGGTGAAATGCTGAAAATTTTTCTCCCGAAATTATGAATGACATAAGGCTGTCAGGTTATCACCAGTTCTACTTAGTAGTACGCTAGAGATGCTAGTTAGTACAATAAATGCATTATTTTAAAAAGTTAGAAGGTGTGTAAGAGAAGAAATAAACTCACTATTCTCAAGTACTGTACAAAGATTAAGTACCTAAAAATTGAATCAACAAAGAAATCATTACTATGGAGTGAATTTGCAAATTTATATAAGTCCAACATATAATCAATTATACTTCTATTTGTTAACAACAGATAGAAATTGAAATTTAGAAATTATAACAGTTAAAATAGTATAAAAAGCAAATACCAAACAATAAACAAAAGATTTACAGTACTTTTACAATAAAAACTTTAGGGCTGGGGATTCTGCTCAGTAGTTAGAGCTTGTCTAACAAGCATCAAGCCCTGAGTTAGATCCCCAGCACCCCCCAAAAAAAACCCAAAAATACAATAAAAACTTTAATTATCAGTTAGAGAAATTTTAAAAGGTTAAATAAAGTGACATATAGGCAATGATCATAAATTAAAAGATGCAACTGCATTTAAATGTTGATTATCCTCAAACTGATTTATAGCTTCAAAACCACCCTAATCAAAATTCTTACAGATATTTTGTAGAAATTAGATGACCTTGGTATTTATATAGAAAGGGAAAGAGCCAATAATAGTTGAGACAAAAATAACGAAGCTGGATATCCCATTCTAGCACTTATCAAGGCTTCTTTAAATATACTGTAATTAAGACTATGTGTATTAGTACAAGAATAGATAAATAAGCCAGTAAACAGAACAGAATGTCCAAAAGCTATCTGCCCACACATACAACTTGCTTTATGACAAAGGTAGTATTCCTAAAGGAGTGGAAAGGCAATCTTTTGAATAAAGATCAATTTTATCTCCATTTAAATAAGAAAACCAAACTCAGGTCACACACAAGAAAACAGTTCCAAATGAAATGGAAAATAATGTGTCCAGAAGACAATACAGAAAATTATCTCATGACTTTGTAATAAAGATTTATTAAGCAAGACACTAATTGTGGATTACATTAAAATTGAGAACATCTGTGGATAAAATGTAACATTGAGAGAATGTTGACCAAAATAATAGAGAGATGATATTTGCAAATATTGTCAAAGGGCTTAAATCTCCTATATCCAACTAAATAGAGAAAGACAATTCAATAATATAATAGGCAAAGCTTTTAGAAAGGAATTTCAAAACAAGAGATCCAAATGAGTGAAACGCATAGAAAAAGGTGTACAACATCTTTAATGAAGGAAATGAAAATTTAAACCATAATTTAACATATACCTACATGTGTTCTTACCCTGCAGAATGGCTTATGTTAAAGAGACTTAACACCTAGTGTTGGCAAAGCTGTGGAATAACTGGAAATCTCATACACTACAAGTCGGATAAAAAATTAGTACAACCTCTTTGGAAAAACTGGCAATTCTACTGAACTTGTAAGTAACTATAGCCTATGACTTAGCAATTTTAACCTTGGGTATCTCCCAACAAAAATGCATACACATGCACTGCATGAATTTTCATAGGGGAACTGTTAGTAATAACACAAAACTGGAAAAAAACATAGATGTTCAACAATAAAATAAACATGTACATTTTTTGGAATATTTATACAGTGGAATTCCACAGAGCAATTAAAATGAATTGTTGCTAAGTGCGAGAAAATGGATACTCCTCACAAGAATAATGTTGAGTGAGAGAAATGTGACGCAAAAAAGTACATGCCTCAAATGCCAAGAAGTTAAAATAGCTGGATGTTGTGGAACATGCCTGTAATCCCAGCATTCCGGGATCCTGAAGCAGGAGGATCACAAGTCCCAGCCTAGCTTGGGTAATTTAGCAAGACCCTGTCTCTCAGTGGTTAGAGTGTTTGCCTCTCAAGCATGAGGCCCTGAGCTCGATTCCCGGTACCACAAATAAATAAATAAATAAATGATATAAAACAGGGCAGTGGGTGTAGCTCAGTCCAAATCCCTGGGTTCAATCCTCAGTACCTCAAAAAATAGAAAAAAGAAAAAAGAAAGAAAACTATTACATTGTCTTGGAAGTCAGAAGAGCAACTACCTTTGGGGCAGAACAACTCGGTGGTGACTGGGCGGGGCAGGAGGAGGGCTTCCTAGGTGACAGGAGACAGTTCTTTACGAAGAACTGTGATTTTGTAGGTACAAGTAGGCATGAACATGTCATTACGGCTCACTGAATTGAACATTTTCAGGGCACTTTTCTATATTTCTGTTATTTTTTTCCTTTAAAAAGTTTTTTTTAAGGAGTACAATTGTGTGGTATTTTACAGAAAGTAAATAAATGTCTTGCTTTCATCACCATTTAAGTCACACACAAACCAACATTTCAAACTGGGCTAATGCTTTCCGTATCCAGAGTTGTGATGATCTTCAAAACAATATATGTAGACCAAGTACAAATATTGTATATATACTGTATATCGATGATTGCAAAACAACGTATGTAGACTAAGCACATACAATTATTAGGCATTTTAAAAGATTTTTCAATTAAAATGTATTGCATCAATTTATAAAAATTATATACAATGTAAACTTTTATCTGATATGAAATTTTGTTTTATTAAACAAGTTGTGTCTTTAGCTAGAGTATTACAAATATGGTTTGTAATATCTTAGCAGGCATCTTGCCAGTTATAGATAACAAATCTGGATTTTCATTAAGCGTAACAATTAAATACTATCAAATTAGAAGCCTTATGATAGAATTAGTGTTTATGATTCACGATTTTAGAAAGTACAAGAAGGGTAGGAAAGCATAAAAATTTTTATACTTAGGTCAAAATTCTAATAATAAATATTTAACTTGTGCATTGTAATGATCTAATTCATGTTTGGGAAACTTTACCACATAAGTCACTACAGAAAACCTTTTCGTTTATGAGCTACCCACAAATAAAACAATGCAAATGTAGAACAATTCAATTCTTAGGCTAATGTTAAATATACTTGAGAATAAGTAATAAATTGTGGTCACTTGAAAAGTTTTAAACTGTGACTCACGGAATACGATAACCAGGTATCCCTTGAGGGTAAGGGTTGGGTACTGAATGACATAATGATGAAAAACTTGGGCTTTAGAATCAGACAACTTGGATATGCATTCTTGTCTCCCTAAGTATTTACTTTTTAATAAATCTCTCATTTTCTTTATCTACTAAATGGGAATAATGAATTTTAAAAGCCCGCTTCACTGGTTTTGTAAAATTTTAAGGAGCTGTATACAACACATTTAAAACAGTGCCCTACAGTAAGTGTTCATTAAGTGGTAGTTAACTGAAGTGAAATCATAGAAAAGACATTTACACATACATACACAAAAAATAAATAAATAAAAAGCTCTTGCCTTTTTTTTCTCTCTCTCTCTCTCTCTCTCTCTCTCTCTCTCTGGTAGTAGATTGAACCCAAGGCCTTCACTCTGAGCTACATCCCAGACCATTTGTTTTTCATTTTGACACAGGGTCTTGCTGAGTCACTAAATTGCCCAGGCTGGTCTTGAACTTCCAATCCTCCTGCATCACCCTCCCAGTGTGCTGGTATTACAGGCATGTGCCACCATGCAGTAGAAAACATGAATCTTATAACTCAGTAATTTTAGTTTTCAGTGATAGTATAGATCACTATACTATTAATTCTTCACCAATTTACTGTTAAGCACTGGCGCTATTTCTAAAAAGTTATATTTGTCATCTCTGATTCTCCAAGACTGTATGGAATTATAAGATAAGTCAAAATGAAGAGTAAATCTGAACACTAATTAAGAATATGCAAATAATTATTTTAATAACTCAAGTAAAATATAAGAGAAAGAACATTTTCCACAAAAAAAAAAAAAGAAAATGCCCTCTGGAACAAAAGAAATTATAAGTGTAATACTGTATGTATGTGGAGTCAAAATTATCAAACAAGTAAATATAAGATTTTAAAATACATTTAGATCAAACACTCCCTGTGAGCTGGTTCCTTCTCAAGTCATTAAAAACAAAAGAAAAATCTGCATCCAAGGGGTTGGGGACTTAGCTCAAGTGGTAGAGTGCTAGCCTAGCAAGAGCAGGCCCTGAGTTTGATCCCCAGCACCCCCTCCAAAAAACACAAAACTGCATGTACTTATCAGTGCACTGAATTCTCATTAGATTGCTCAGGACTCAATGGTAATTTGCTTACCCTGAACAAAACGGTGAAATGCTTTAGGTAAGCAAACCTAATACACGGAAGACTCAACTATATGATTCACATACTATATGATTCACTAGAATGTGGCAAAATGACTTGTCTGTGCTTATTGGTAAATCAATGATCATGTCTTTCAATCTAACTTTCAAACCCTTGCAAAGGATCAAATCAGGTTATAAAAGTGAGGATAACTGCAGGAATATAAGCTACCAAAGATGACAATTAAAGAGTCTGTTAAAGAAAGAAAAGAAGGCTTGATTTTTTTCAATAATTTCAACTCAGTTAAATTTGTATATCTATATTGTCCATATAACAATACCTTTCTGCTTACCTAAAAGATGCAGGATTATTTTTAAAAACTTGTCTTTTGGTTTAGCGTTTTGGAAGTATTAGATGCCCTAAAGATGGCATTTTATTCCAAAATTCTCACAAAACGAACTCATCTTGTATAAAATTGTAAAAACAGGGCTGAGGATTTAGCTCAGTGGTTAGAATGCTTGCCTGGCAAACACAAGACTCTGAGTTTGATCCCCAGCACCAATCAATCAATCAATCAATCAATCAAATTTAAAAAACAGAACATTACTTTTTGAAATATTGTGAAGATGAACATGGCTTGTTGTACTTATTAGTTCATTTTCAAGGTAAAGATATGAATACTGCATTTGTTGAGATTTTAAAATCTAGTTTAGTCTTAACCTTTCATTCCTATCTTCAAAAGATATTTACTGTATTAACAATGCGAGGTCCCTGACTGGATGCAAAGAAGAACTAGGTATGGCCTCTATCTTCAAGAGCTTATAGCTAGGGGTGGTAGACAAATGAAGACTCAATTGCAATATAATATGGGTAAGAGCTACAGTAGGGATATCCACAGGTTCTCTAGAAGCACTAATCAGGGCTCAAAACTCAAGACTAAAAATCTAGAGAAGCAGCACCTAACTGCGGGCGTGAATAGGTTATACAGGTCAGTTACATGACAGATTAAGGAGCCACATCATCTATGGCTGAGAATAAAACAAGTTGTGGGGAAGAGGAATCGGGAGAAGAAAAAAACTCATCATGAAAAATGAAAGCAAGTCAGTGTGACCACCATTGCGAGCAAGTGCAGATGGAAGATATTTGAGTAACAAGAAAATGCATTTAGAAAAGTTACCAGGTACCATTTGACAAAGGACTTTTACAATTAAAAATCTTTGGACACCTTACCGAAGGATAAAAAAGATTCTGAGCCAAAGAGGCACATTATGAGATTGGTTTCAGAAAGGCAGCTATGTTTATGATGTGGAGACAGAGCTTGAAGGGAAGGAGACTACAAGAGAGGGCAACTGAAAAGAGGGCTCTCAACTCTGAATAGGTCTATTATTAAAAAAAAGCAAGTCTTAAAAATATTAAGCAGCCAACCTCCAGTCACATAGCTAGTAATTAGACAAGCTGGGTTTCATGCAAAGCTCCGTGTAACTCTTAACATTTGTGTACTTAAGAACCAGGCAACCTGTCTCTCCCAACAGAAAGTAGCCTAACCAACCCTAAGCATTTTGAGAGTATGCAGTAACAAAACAATACAGGAAAAGCACAGGTCTACATCATGAAAATCAAGTGCGGGGTGAGCAATTATCCACTGAATTAAGGACCATCTGGATAACCCTGGCAGAAGCAGATTTAGTGCCTGAGTCATTCAGATAATTGTGCAAACAATGTGCCCGGCTCTGGCTGAGTAACCTGGTCATTAATATCGTCTATAGTACATTTTGCCCTGTGGCACTTTTAAAATGGACAGTAATAGCTCAGAAAGAATTAAAGTACTATTCACTCCATGGAAGAGCCACATAAAGAATAATGGGATCTTGGTAGTGTATTTTCAGTGTCCCCAGGAGACATGTCACATTGTGATATGCACGTGATATAAGGAAGCCAAAGCTCCCTTCAGAGGGGGAAGAGGGCCAGAGCAATAACTCCCTCCTATGTGTGCTTTGTATTCAATTCTTTTAGTGGCAGAAAGTTTTCAGAATCATGAAGGTAGAATAGATAGTACGGCAAATAGATTTATAAACTACAGTAAAGTTGTAAAACTGTCAGAAAATTCCAAAAAAGGCAGAAAACAAGGTAAAAAAATATTTATTACAGATATCAGATATGGTTATGATATGGAGATCTCCTATTATATGAGGAAAATGTGAACACTCAAATAGTCAAATGTAATCCACAGATTAAGAAATAAAAAGGCAATAAATATATTTCTTGAACTCATCTGAAACTATAGAAACATAATTCAAAAGAATAACTAGATACACAATTTCTACTCTCAAAATGGTCCATTTTTAAAGAATCATTAATACCAAGTATTAATGAGAGTAGTACTATATTGCCAAATTCTTACACCCACCTTGCAGCATAGAAATGTGTGCATACATTTTTGAAAAGGTAATGTATTGGTATTAGGAGGCAACAATATTTGTATTTTTTCCCTGAAAACCTTGAAGATGTTCATAAGGAAATGACCAGAAATGAAAAAATTTAACATATGTTTATATTCAGTACGATAACTGTAAAACTGGAAACCCTCCAAAGGCACCACCTATATAACAGAAGATTTGGAAGCCACAAAAATGTCTAATAAAGAATACTTAATAAAATAGGGTATGATAGTAAGTGAAAAAAGCTAAATACAAAAATGAATATTCACTATAAATTCAAATCTACATACTGAAAATCCGTATATATATTCATACCAGTAGGACAGGAAGAATGAGAATGTATCTCTGTACATGGAGTTTTATTTCTATCTTAAAAATTATTATATATTTTCTTGTGATCATAAGATGTTATTTTCAATATTATTTTAACAACATAAGTATATAGTGATACACTTCCAAATGCAACTGCACACAAAATGTCATTCACACCATCGTAGTGAAATAATGCTCCATCCTCCTCCTGCTACATTTCGCAGGTCACACAACTGAGTTTTAGTAAATTGAACCCAAATGTCTCTTGTTCCAAAATCAGAGCTCCTGAAGATGTAAATTAAAGTACAGCAAAAGTCTTAAAGCAAAGTAGAAATAGTAATGGAAATTTGAAGGACATCATATCCATAATAAGATGTGGCATCTTAGATTAAAGCAAAAAGACTGATACATTGCTACCGCACTAATCCAAGCACTGATCCAATAACTGATGAAACTGGCACTGGAGAAAACACAGAGACATACAAGTTAGAGTTAAAATAGAAATGAACAAATTTATTAGTTAATAAATGGTGGACACCTGGAGGTAGAAGAAAGGAAGTCTAAAGCACTAAGCATAAGCCAGAAAGCCTGGATAGTTGCAGCATCCATCGCTAAAAGATAGTTTAGCTAAAAGAGACCAGTTTTCACTATGTATGTTATCTTTACTATAAATACTACTTCTACTACCAATAGTTATTATTTATAAATAATTACTATTATTTACAAATAATCCCTATTTCCAAAGTTCTACATGCATTATCTAACTTAATGTACATTTTAAACAATCCTTTAGCTGGAGATGTAGCTGGGTACTAAAGTGCTTGCCAAACATCCATGAGGCTTGGGTTCAACCCAACTTACCATAAAAAAAAACAAACAAAAATCCTCTAAAACAAGTGCTATTATAATCCCCAATTGACTTGTTGACATTCATTTGTTTGCATAATGATATATACATGCTAGCACATGTAGGCTTACTTCAAAAGCCTGTGCTCTTGGTCTCCAGGATAGTACTAGGTCTCTAGGACAGTATTACGTTTATGGCTAATGCGGGAGATTTTAGGAATGGAATGGAGAAGAGAATTTTACTTCCCATAAGATAAACTGTCATCAACGTGGGGAAGAGGAGATGGAAAGCAGACAAAAAATAGAGGATTAGAAAAGAGAAAAATTGACATCAGAATATTGGAATATCGGAAAGTAAAAGGTCAAGGAGAAAAAGGACCTATGACAGGTCGGGGGGAAAAACAATGGACAATACACTAATTAAAAAAAAATGGATTTGAAGGGGAGGAGCTCAATGGCAATCTAGGATAGGTTTAGTGACATGAGGTAGCTCACAGCCAAATTACATGTAGAAATGGATGGAAACGAGGCCATTATTTTATAATAAGGTAATTACAGTATATGGCATGTTTTGCATAGAGAAATATGACAATTAAGTGTCTTGTTGGTTGCAGTGGGCACAAGATATGAGAGAACGTATAGAAGAACCAGTATATAGTCATCACTCGTATTTTTGAATCATTCTGTGGAAGGCTATAGAAACACCTTACGTTATCCATTACTCATCAAGAAGAGAATGATGGAGCCCTAAGTGTCCATGGTTTCCAATGTTATCCTTCTATACATAAATAAATTACTCCCAAATCATCCCAGCACCCATTCATATAATCCCTTATGGTGATGCTTCTTAAGCAACAATTTTTTGGGTTCTCAGAACTGTGCTCAATGAAAATGAGTACAAAGAACACAATAGAGTCCAATGTGGTGGGGTACAGGTTATAGTATTCCTCTGCAAAGTACTTCCTATCTAATTGAAAACAATAGATATGCAAACAAGGTTAAGCAACAAAAATAAGACTGACTATGATAAGGTTTCCAAATAAAAGTACCTACTAGAGAGGGGGAGTCACTCTGCATTAAAACTATGAATTTTTAAAAGCCATGTAGTTGATACAGGTGAATGTATTGTAACAGTAGCTTCATTAGTGACCCACTACAGAAACATGCATACATTTTGTAGAACCTTAACAGCAACCTGAAAATGACTCTCCTTTTAAAGACAGGGAAACTCAAACTAAGAGCATAACTAATTTGCCTCAGATCAGATAATCAGTCAGTTATAGAGTCAAAATTAAAAGCTAGCTTCCTCTGCCTGTGATGATCAGCTTGGTAGATTAAATCTTTTATCTACAAAATAATATGGCCTTTTACGCTTATATCCTAGAAAGTCAGAATTGAATTTTCTAGGGATATATGTAAGAGCAGAAGTGAAGAAATTTAGTGTATATTGCTACTGGTATCAACAATGACCAAAAACTGTGAGAAGCTGAAAGGTTTTTTTTTTCCTCCCTATTTGAAGGAAAACTGCTATGCAGTACAAATACACAGTAGGTTACTGCAACATTAAATTTGGAGATTTTAGAAGACCATAAGCACATCACATGTGTCCTCCAAATCTCAATTTTTCTTATCTGTAACAATAGAAAGGTTTCCATTCAGAATACATAATTCCAAGCAGCAGGAAAAATAAATGCAGATACATCTACGAAATAAATAAGATATGAAAATAGATACAAAACTGCAGCACGAATTTATATAAGTTCACAAGAAAATTTTCTACACAGAGATATATTACCAAAACTATCCCCCCAAGATTCTAACAATTACATAATTACACATCCTGGAAAGTGGGTGGGTCCTTTGCAAAACCTCCAAATGCTGCTAGCTACAAGTTACCACCTAGATACATTTACTCCCACATAACCCAGGTTCAGGGATAAACCCACCACCATGCTCTGAAGAGTTTAAGGTCCCAGATGGGGCACGCATTTTTCTGATGTATGCTACACTTCACAGCGGTAAGGTTCACAGACACACTGTGAAGCTGAAAAAATGTACGGAAATGGACAGTGATAAGACAGCTCTCTAAGAATGCATTCAAAGTAATATTTCAAAATATTGATCTTTATATGGGTCGCAGAAATCATTTCATGCAGGGTTTCGTCAATGTATGTGCCTTTTCTCTGGCTTTTCCCCTAGTGGAGAATTTGATTCTCTTTCGCCCCTCCTACTCAGCGCTTCCAGATTGCTTTAGAAGGCCAAGGCAGCCTGCTCAGCAGCAGGGAAGCCAGGCTGGGTGTGCGGGAGCTAAATATAGCTCCACCTTGGAGATGTTAACGCACAAGCACACATACAAATGCCCATGCTGGATTTGGGATGAAAAAAAAAAATACATACATATATACATATATGAGAAGAGGTTGTGGCTCTCGCCTCTTTCCTCCTTCCCATCAACCTAATTTTTCAGAAATTTTCATACCGGGGTGTCTGCAGTCTCTGAGAGAGAAGCAGTATCTGGTTTCTCTGCAATTCTTCCTACTGCTCTCAGCAATCTGTCTCCAGAAGGAAGCTGCATTGGGCCAACACCTACTACCCAGATGCGGTCACCCAGGGAGGCTGCCTTGCAGCATTTTGGAGCCATTCGGGTACAGCAACTGGACTCTGGGAAACCCTGAGATCAAACCCACCTTTCAGAAACTAGGTGAGGCTGTAATTCCCATCAGAAATCACCCGGTAGGAAAGAAGAGGCAAAGCCTGCGCTGGTTGTCTCTGCCCTCCCCGGTCTGCAGCAGGTCCTGGAGAAGGGCCCGTGCCTTCTCAATAGAGACGTAATTAATCGGAAAACGCCTCGAGTTGCAGGAATGTCCCCCAACCCCCACCCTGAAGGGAGCGAGTTCTGCACGAGGGGCCAGGAACCAGCACGCCCTCCCCGCCCTCGTCGCAATCACCGCAGCTGTTGCAGGGATGCGCGGTCTGGCCCGCAGGTGCACCCGGGGAGGCGCGGACGGGGCGGGCGCGCGGGCTGGCAGCAGCCCTCGGGGCCCCAGAGCCCTCGGGGCGCCGGCGGGCGCGGCTGCAGCGCGGGGAGGAAAGTTGGGGAACCCAGCCCCGGGGCTGGGTCCCCTCTCCTGGGGCACTGGCGCCCTTCCCTGCCCGTCACCCCCGGCTCCAGCAGCGAGCAGCCTGCCCTCCTGCAGCCGGCAACCCTGCTCGGTCCTCCCTCTTGTCCTCCGTGACCAGAGCTGCGGCACCCACGGGAGATTTGGGGTGGCAGGGCGGGGCGGGGGCAGGGAGGCGACAGCAGGGAAACACGCAGTCTTCGTCTGCAAAGAAGGAAAAGTCCTGCCTCCTACCTGTCCCCAGCTCCTGCTCGCCTCGGCGCGCCCAGGCTGGACCATAGCCTACAGGTTTCCCACTTCCGCGGCAGGCACCTGGGAGCGCATCTCGCACCAGCGCCCCTCCGCGCCTCGGCGGAGCCCACCGAGCTACTTGACAGCGACGCCGGCCTCGGAGAGCGGCGATTGGGCCCGCGGGGAAAGCGGGGCGGGGCCCGAGGAGAAACCCGGCTCTCTGATTGGACGGCAGGGATATCACTCTCACGCCGGGACCGGGCTTGCTGCAGACCGGGGTGACTGAGGAACCCGACCTCACAGGGTCCCTGCAGCCGCTGGTACCAAAACCGCAGCCGCTGGGTCAAGGACCCCTACGAGGACAGAAATCGGCTCGAGGACTTGTCACTTGAGCCCCCAAGAGGGAGGGAGGGGCCTGTCATAACCAGACACCCCGCGCTTCCCTGAGCTTTCCAGAAGGGACCATCTGCTCCCAGAGATTTGACAGGAGAAGATATCAGAGGCAGTGCTTGGGCAGAGAAGCATGAACTTCGCCTAAGAAATAGGGGAGAAAAAAAAAAGTACGCTTATGTAAAAAAAAAAAACGCACTTTTTTTTTAATTTGGGAATTTTGTTTCAAATTTTATTTTTCCTAAATATAACACTGTAGTTTTTCTTACAGCAGAAAGGTTGACCTGTTTATGCAGAAGTGCAGAAAAACCCCAGAATATCCCCGATAGCAAAAGTGTTTCAAATGGACAAATGCTACAAAGTAACGTCTCAAGAAACAGTAAAGGAAATAAATTAAGGGACATGCCTTGGGCAGTTCAATTGGTGGCTAAAAATATAATCCCCGTCAAACTGACTGTTATTTTCCTGCTGGTCTTTCCTTTTTTGCTTGTGCTCAACCCTTGAGAAAATATAGAAGCCACAAAAACCTAGGTGATTCCAAGCCTCCTTTCTAGTGGAGGTGGACAGGGTAAATCAACTTTCTGCCCTTTGGTCAGCCCCACCATCTACCCAGGGAGAATCTGAAAGCTACAAACCCTAAGGGACTCCTTAGATGGAAGAACAAAATAGGAAGATCATGAGTAAAATTGGGGGCAGGGAATGTCTTAGTTTAATGCCTTCCCACCTACAAATAGTCAAATTCTTCTGCCACCTAAATTAACTAATGCTGTTCAAACAATTCATCTTCAAAGAGTTTATGACAGTCTGAGGACACTAGACAACTGTGAAGATGTCTAGCTGTCCAGACACTAGAGAAGATGGTGAATGCAGTGGTGAATGACGAATATGACAGAAAAGCTGTCATGGAGGACACCCTTTATTTTTAAGCACACAATATCACTTTATTTCCAGATCTAATTTGTGTGTGTGTGTGTGTGTGTGTGTGCGCACGCAGGTGCAAAAGGGCACAAATGCTCACACATTCAACTGAGGAGTAGATTGAGATCATTTCTATCTGGAAAAGGCCCACCTATTGTCAGAAAAAAAGATTGTTCCCAGGTTATTGATTATTAGATTCCGGGAGCAGAACCTGTATCTCTCTATTTGCTGCAGAGCATTTTACATTTTCCAGATCACTCTCAGACACAATTCCCCTTCACATTCTTAAGTAAGCAGGAGGGTCATTACTAAACAGTGGTTATCAAACCCCATGGTATGTACATAGTGTTTGGTTTACAGGACACGACCTACATCTGTCAACAACATATATGGCTTATAAAAGTTGCATGTGTAGCTTATAAAAGTAAAAATTTTAAGAATTTTAGAAATCATTCAGTTCCACCAATTATTCTGTGAAGGAAGGAATCAAATGTCACTTGCCCAAGGTCGTGTAACCAGCTACATTTAGTACCCAGATCTTAAGACCATCGACCATTATTTTGGGAACCACACGAACAGTAACTTTTTCTGGTATGTCCTCCAGCAGAATTCTTGTCCTTTTTCCTCCCTGAACCATCTAACTTTTTGAAGTATTCAGGACTGATTTAGTTGGTGCCTCCATAATGCACAGCATCTATAAAATACGTGAAAGTCACCTAAACTAGAAATTAAGCAAACCACAGTCAGTAGCTAAAACTGAGATCTGCTTCATGTGTCTGGGTTCAGTACACCTTGGACTTGTGTCGAGGTCTGCAGAAAGCTGATGGGAAATGAGTGGCTAGTTAGGCAGGTTGCCTCTGACACTTATTCTCTCTAAAGTGAAGAACAGACTCATAGAAACATGAGTCTGGATTCCCCTACTCTGGCAACCTGGGATAGAATATATCTGCAGATTTTCAAAACAAAACAGGGGGACAATTTTGCCTTGTTCCCTGGGTGGCTCTGACTCGCTAATCACTTACAGAGTTCCACAGTATAATTTATTTGGCATTGCTGCTAAACTTCTCTTGGCCCTATTATTGAATTCCCCTGTCATCCCCTCCTTCTACCCTGCATTGCCTCTCATCAAACATTTCAATTTCTTCCAACCACTGATTAAATCTCAGTGAGAGGAAAGGAAACTACAACAGCAGTACAGCTTTCCCCAGCATGTATTCCCTTCCTTTCTCTCTTCTCCACCCACCATTTCCTCACTTTGAAGTTTCCCAAGAGAACAGCTCTTAACATAGCCTGATGTGACAAAGAGGGAGAGAAACAAAAGGGTTTTTTTTTTCCTATCAAAATTTCAAGCTGTACTTAACACAGCAGAAACACAACAGAGGCTCTGCCTGTTGGTTTGAAGTCATGCTGAACGCAGCCTGCAGCGTTGCAAAGATCACATCAGTCTGCTGACCTAGCTTTTGCACAGCCGGTTGGGAACGTGGGCAAAAGGATGCTAGAGCAGTGAGTGAGTACACACACGGGCACCCACGTGCACACACACACGTGCGTGTGTACTATGTGGTCGGGAAATGAGACTGGGAAACACATTTTCAAATATTAAATACTGCAAATACTGTCAACAACAGCAGCGTAGCACTACCAAGGGCCACTTTGATTTTTCTGGGGATTAAGAGTAAGGTTAGAGTTCCTTTTGTTTTGGTGGTGACTGTTGAGTACAAAAAGAGCAGATTTACTGAACAAGCCACATCCTGGCATCGCCAGGATCTCTCAACCCAGATTCCGTTGTCTCACAATGGAGTCTACCGATTTCCTTTTACTACACCCAATATGTGTACTATGTGTAACGTAACATGCTCCTGGTGGAGATGTCCTCTAAATTCTTTCAACTCATAGATCTCATGGGGAGGGGTTGATGTTCAACTCAGCTGTTAAATTGCAGCTTTAGTCTCTGGTATTCACAGAGAGTTGGAGGTCAGATACTATTCGAAAACTCCCTCTATTAGCCTTGATTAATATGTTTTTCCCTCTATTACCAACTGCTATAATTGACACTGAAAATCCTATTTTCTGAATAGCTTTCTGAAATAATGGGCACATTTGCCATCTGCAGTGGACATAGAATGGACATTAGGCCTTTTATATTGGCTGTGACAGAATTCGTGAGACCAGGTACCTGATAAAGAACAGAAGTTTACTTCCTCACAGTTATGGAAGTGGAGAGATCCGAGATCAGGAGCCTGGTACCTAGCATCTGGCTTTCTGGTACCAAACCCAAGGTGGAAGGTGAAGGGCAAAGGAGCACGTGTGCACACAGGTGTGCATGCAAGAAAGAGGAGGAAGGAAGAAAAGAGAAACAAAGGGGGCCACGCTTGTCCATCTATAGTGCCCACCCCCAAAAGGACTAACTCATTCTCACAGTGATGGGGTTATTCCTTTCTTGAGGGCTGCATTCTTGACCTGATCACCTCTTACAGGCCCACCTCTACACTGTTACATTAGAGATTAAATTTCCAACCTATGAGGTTTGGGAAATACATTCAAACCCCAGCATCTCTATTCCATTCTAAACTAGTCCACTAGCAGCTAAACTGATAGGGAAAGGATGGCAAACCTCAGCTTCCTATGCCTTAAAAGGAGACCAAAATTACACGATAGTCACCTGCAAGACTGTTGGCTAAAATTATGATATCAGTGTCTTTATAAAAGGTCATGAACCCAACCTTTGGTGTAGTGGCACACACCTATAATCCCAGCACTGCAAAGGCTGAGGCAGGAGGCTCTCACATTTCAGACCAACCTGCATAATTTAGCAAAACCCTTTCTCAAAATGAAAAAAAAAAATTTAAAAAGGGCTGAGGAAGTAGCTCCACATGAAGGCCATGGGTTCAATACCCAGTAATGCAAACAAACAAACAAATAAATAAGTCATCTTCTCATATATACTTGATATATTTGCTGACACCCCCCCCCCCAAAAAAAATAAGACTGACTTACAGACAGCTAAGTTAGATAGAAATATTATAGGCAGTCAGACAGGGCTGGGCCCTCAAAGGAGTCAGTGCAGAAGATGAGAACACATCAAAACTGTGGCAAAAGGCACACCTAAAGAAGATTAAAATCACAATGGCCAGATTTACATACTTCCCCAAGGGATAAACGGAAGTTTGAGATTATTGGTGCCACCCTCTGAGATTTCCCTATAAACAAACCATTATCTCAGTAGGAGTGGGCCATCCTCTCCTACCCACTAAGACTAAGACTAAAAACAAGACTATAGGTTATCGACCAAGGTTAATGATCATCCATATGCTCTTTGCTACTATTGGATTAATATTAGTCAAGTGGCTGTACTTGTGATCTTATTGATTCATTACAGTTTTGACCCAACTTGTGATATTGCACTATAAAACTTTCTTAGAGAAGTGGGCTCATTGACAACCCATTAAGGATCCTGCCTGTCTCTCAGGAGCTATTCCTATTCTCCGTTCTCATTCCCTATTCTCAGTCCCCAGGAAATTTTCCTAGTCTTAAACTCAGTTGATCCTTAGAATTTATTCTTCAATTTCAGGGAACACAAATTCAGCGTATTTGATACCTAGCAGGTTGAGAGTTACATTTACATCCCCTATATCAAAAGGAGCAAAGAGAGAACAGAGGGAATGAAGGAAAGATTTCCATTTAATCCAAATTTGAAATTTATTGACCTAAAGTTCTTCACAATATTTCCTTATAGTTAATATTGATTGGATTTATATGTATGATCCAATTTTAATTCTTCATTATTAATAAATTTGGTGTTTCCCCCCCTGGTTTGCTGCAGTATTTAACACTTTTATTAATCATTTCAAATACCAATTTGGCTTTGTTAGTTTTCTCTAATGTATATTTGTTTTTTATTTTATTGGTTTTTGCTCACATCACTGTTCTTTCTCTTGCTTTAGTTAGTTTTGACTTGATATTCTTTTTTTTCTCTCTTCTTGAGCTAGAAGTATAATCACTGATTTTTCAGCCTTCTCTTTTAAATATTTACCTTTAAAACTAATATTTTTCTCAGAGTAGCACTTTTTGTCTAGTATCTGTCCTATTTTAATATTTTTATTTTTACTATCATAGTTCAGATTTTTCTAATCATTTTTCTTTTTCGTCTCAGATTATTTACAGCTACAGTGTTTCCTAATAGCTACTTAAAGTCTTTTTATTTATCTTTTTATCTTAGAATTTTAATTTATTTTGTCACAAAAATGCTGTAAAAGGATTTCAAGCTTTTGTGATTTGTTGAGGCATTGTTTGCGTTCTGAAATGCATCTTATATTCTTAAAGAGAATATGAGGATCAGCTTCTATTAATAGGTAAGCAGCTACTGCTGGATCATCTCCTCTATGGACAAAATATAAACTCTTAGAAAAAGAAAAGAATAACTAACTTGAAGAACAGCCAAAAGCAGGCAGAAATTGAAGAGGTAAAATCTATGCATGGAAAAAGGGAAGGGTGGGGTAAGTTTCTCATTTTATACAACTTTTGGCCTTGAAGGCTGGTCCCAGGAGGCTCTAAACATGGCTGGTCCATCTCAGCAGCAGCAGCAGCAGCAGGGTCAACAACAAGAGGCATAATCTTTCTGGCCTGAAGAACTACAGGACAGAACTCTATACGGCGACAGAAGATCCCAGAGAGGAGAGATCCAGAGAGTCCTTGATTCGGAATATAAACTCTAACCAAATCCTAAACCGACTGCTAAATTCCAAGCAGTTTAGGTAAGAGTGATCTGTAATAGGTTGAAAAATGGCTCCTAGATCCCTGGAAGCTGTGAATGTTACCTTATAGGACAAAATGTTTGCAGGTGGGATTAAGTTAAGGCTCTTGAGATGGGAAGATTATCCCAGATTATCCAGCTGGGATTGCCCTAAATGCAATCACAGGCACCCTTATAAGAAGGAGGCAGAAGGAGATTTCACTACACAGAGCAGATGGTATATGTAGAGAGAGATTTCAGGATGCTGGCTTTGAGGTTTGCGCTGGTGTAACCATATGCTCTAAGTCCCCACCGCCCTCAGAAGCTGAGAACTGACTCTCCTGCGAGTCTTCCCCACAGGCCACTGCCCTGCTAACACCTTTCTCCTGCTCAGAATGGCCCAGGGACACTGTTTCAGACTTTTGGGGCTCCAGAAATGAGAGAGAGTAAATTATGAGAGAGAATGAGAGAGTTATGTTAGGCCATTTTGTTGTTTCAAGTGAGAGAATTTTTTTTTTTTTCTTTTTGTATTTCTGGAGATTGAACCCTGGTTCATGGTAGCCAAGCACTCTACCACTGAGTTACATCCCTAGCCTGGAGAGACAATACATTTTTGTTATCTCATTGTAGTGGTAATTTGTTAGAGTAGCTAAAGAACTAGTATAAGAATTTATCAGTGTTTTCAGCTGTCTGCCAAAGGGAAAACTATGTTTAGAGTTTGAGTGGAGCAAAGCTAAGTGTCTTCTAAGACAAACAAAACATTAATATCCTTAAAAAACACAACAGAATCCAGAATGCATCCTCGCAATATTTGAGATATAATTTAAGATTACTACATGTACCCATTCTGCTCCCCTCAGGCCCCGTCCCTCCAAATCGGAAAATACGATTTACACTTAAAAGTCAGCTATTGGAATTATACACAAGATTTTTAAAACTACTAATTATAGCTATGCTTAAGGGCAAAAAGCAAAATATGCCCATAGTGGATATCTTCCCCAGTAAATTTTCTATACACAAATCTTCATCCTAAAGTCTGTTTCCTAGGAAACTCAACACGATATAATAAATCATACATGCTCACTGTAGAAACTACAAAGAGCTGGGAGGAAGATATCTACTCAGCAATTGGCAAATTATTGTTTGATTTTAGTTTGCTAGTCTTTTTTTTTTTTTTTTTTAATTTTGTGACTTTTCCCTGAATTTTCATGGGTGTTCCGATGGAAGGCTGGCTGGTTACAATAATAACCAAGATTATTTCCTCATCATCCTTCTCTTCTGGTCTGCTTTTTAGTAGTTATGACTCATATATCTTATATTTTATATTTTCAGAATTCATTTTGTTACAGACTTCCCCTTTCACATAGAAAATCGTTACAACTCTGCTTTTCCCTCTAATTACAGGAAGAAACTTTGAGAATTGATGTATTTCCATGATAACCTTCATATCACTTTTTAATCATCTCCTGAACTTTTTACCTATTTCTCTAAAAGCTCTCAAGTTTTCCTCAAATCCTCCTTCTCAGTTGAGCTCTCAGTGTTAATTTTATGAAAAATTATGTACATACCTTTTAAATTCTCATCACTTTATCTTTTCTCCTCTGAGATATTGTAAATACTGGTTCCAACTTCCTCCTTCCCATAAGATGCATTTCCTAAATAAAACCTTAAATATACTCTGTACTGCAGACTCACACATCCATTTCTCTAGTAAATATCTTCCTATGGTTGATTCGCGATGATGTCAAACTCAAAATGTCCGCAAATAAATTAGTTACAAAAGAGCAATATGAAGACGGCTCCTCCATATCCCAGGGAAAAGAAGGCAAGTAGTATTGGCATTAGGTGGACTCTTAATGGAGGAATTGTCAATATCCAGGAAAAGAAGACAATGTTCCTAGTAGAAAAATATGTAGTATAAAAGCATGCTCAGTAATTGAGAGGAGCTGGTTATGATTAAATCATAAGCATGTAGAGGATGAAAATTTGAAAAATTGTTAGAAACTACACTACACTGGCCTCCTCACAATCTCCCAAATGCTTGAGGGGAACTCCAATTGCAGAGCCTTGGACTTGCTCATTTCCCCTCCTGAAATGCTCTTCTGTTTTCAGCATGAAATTCTTTCCTCAGGTTTTGTTAAAATGTTACTTTTTCAATGAGTCCATCCCTGATCACCCATTTACAGGTGGCATTTCCCACTCTTACCCTGCAAGTCCCCACCCCTTTCCTACTTCACCTTTCTCACTGACACTTTTGATCTGTTACAGCACTGCACAGTTTGTTTGTTCATTTGTCTACCGCCTACCTTGTAGAACATCCCCATGATTTCTCTTCTGGAGAATATAAGGTCCACGGAATTAAATTGACCCTCTTTTAGTTATGGTTCTATCCTCACTCCATAAACAGGCCACTTCATAAACAGGTAGATACTCAAAAACTACTTATTGCCTGTGAAAAACAAAAAGTTAAAGAAGTTGGAACGCAGTCAAAATGGAGCACCCATACTGCAATGCTTCTTCCCATTTTCACACTCATTTTTCTCTGAACTTGGAAACTGCTCCTCTGCTTCCTCACCTAGACTATTTCCGATCTGGTGAACTCCTCTTTACCTTCCAAAGTATCATGGGCTGTTCTTTTTCTTGTGAAATCTTTACTCATTCTTCTCACCCTCATACTCAGATATGGCTATTTTTCTCTCTGTACTTCTGTACTTTACATAAATATCTATCATGATAATATATTTTATGATAGACATTTATTGGTGTGTCACTCTTCATTACAAATAAAACACTTCTTAAAGTCCATATTTGGTTGATCAGGTAACCTGATCTGAACAGAATAAAAAAAGTTACTTCCCTCTATCTTCTGTGATATGGTATTTGAGAGGCCTTCAGAGAAAATGACATGTAAATTATATCTTTTTTATTTTATTTTAATGGTACGTTTTAGATACACATAGGGATAACATTAGTCATAGGGGATTTGTACCTGTACATGATATATCTTGCTGCTTCTTTTTTCCCGTTCCCCTCCCCTCCCTTCACTCCCTTCTCACTCCTATTTACAAAAGCTTTGTTTCCATTTTTCCCTTCTATTCCTTATTTCTCTTGTCCCTCTGTTCCTTTCCCCTTCCCCCTTCCTTGTTCCCCTTCCCATTTGAACAGTTTCTTCCCTTTCCCAACATTATACATTTTAGTCTTTATTTACACTTTGAGTTTCTCACACCAGAGAAATAATGCGGTATTTAAACACTTATTAGTATGGTCTCAAGATGAGTCCATTTATCTAGAAATATCTCAAACTTATTGTTCTTTATGACAGAGCAGTACCCCATTGTATAAAAAAAAACACACACATTTTCTTTATCCATTCATCAGTTGATGGGCATTTGGGCTGTTTCCAAATTTAGGTATTACAAACTGTGCTGCTATAAACATGGGTGTGCATATATAGCTGTGGTATGATGTTTTTAATTCTTTTGAGAAGATACCAAGAAGGGGAATAGCTGGATCAAATGGAACCTCTAGTCCTAGTTTTTTGAGGAATCTCCACACTGATTTCCATAGTGGTTGCACCAGTCTACACTCCCACTAACAGTGGAGAAGGGTTCCTTTTTCCCCACAACCCCTGCAGCATTTGTTATTTACTAATTTATTGATAAATAGCCACACACTAAGCTAAAATAAAAGTGGATCAAAGATCTAAACATTAAAACAGAAACACTAAATCTTCTAGAAGGCAGAATACGTAGAACTCTTGAAGACATAGATGTAGGCAAAGACTTATGAACAAAGCCCCAACTGCCCAAGAAATATCACAAAGAATCAACAACTGGGATCTAATCTTATTAAAAAGCTTTTGCACAGCAATGGAAAGAACTAACAGAGCTAATAGACCATCCACAGAGTGGGAAAAAATTTTTGCCTTCTGTTCCTCTGACAAAGGACTATAAAGAACTCAAAAAAATTAGACGCCCAAAATGTAAAGACCCAATCCAAAAGAGGGCAACTGAAATGAATAGACACTTTTCAGATGAAGAAGTAGAAACAGCAAATAAACATATGAAATAATGTTCAACATCACTGGTCATTCAAGAGATGCAAATTAAAACAACACTGAGATTCCATCTCACTCCAGAAAGAATGGCTATATCATTAGAAGAAATTGGAAATTAACTAGATAGAAAGAGAGTTAGTGCAATGTTATGGATGGAATTTGTCCCCCCAAAGGTTCATGTGCTGGGAATCTGGTCCCCAATATAATAGTATTGACAATGCTTGGAACCTTTAAGAAGTGAGCCCCAGTGGGAGGCAGTTGGGTCTTGGGATACCACTATCAAAAAGAATTAATGTTCATCCCCTTGCAGTGGGATGCCAGAGCAGGTTAGTATAAGGGGAGACACCCACATATTGGCCTCTTTCATGTGCACTTCTGCTGTGTAATGCCTTTCACCATGCAGATGGGGCTGCCTGAGCTTGGATTTCTTAGCCTCCAAAAGACATGATTCAAAATAAGTTTCTTCTCTTTAAAAAGTATCCAGTCTTGGGTATTTTGCTATAAAAACATGAGATGGACTCAGTAAGAAATAGCACAGGTACAGTTTCATAGGTAATTACACATTTTAGTTAGTTTATGCTTGAAATAAAAACCATAGATTTTGACAACCACACAAAATTACTAAAAAGGACATCTATATAACTTTTAATTTTAGTAAGTGTTAAACTTCTCAAATATGGCAAGTTACAGATAAAAGCACTAAAAATTCTAAGCCATCTAGACAAACAGAGAATATGTAGATTTCAAATTTCAGGACTTGGAATTCTTGCTTATTCTTTCTGGAGAGAATATGGAGAGTAATGTAGTTCCCTTTTCTGTTGCCATTCCTTTGACTCTTTAGAAATGATCATAGGAGTATGTAAAGTATCCTAGCATGCAAGGAAAGCCCAAAGTACAGTTTGAGAAGAAAGTATTATATACTGCTAAAAAATCCGAGCATATAGCCACCATTCAAATTTTTAATGAGAAGCTCTACTTAAAGGAACATTTACTTCAACCTTTAGGTAGACATACTCATTCCCTTTCCCAAAGAACCATGCTTTTCCCAAAGAACCAAAGCTAGATCAAAGCCTGGACTTCCCTCAAACCGTTTTTCTAACTTGAGGCAGTTGATTGATAAAATGAACACAGATACAATAACAGTTATATGTTTTATATAGCTAGAGACTGTCTATCAGACCTCTATAGTTTACCTGGATGCCTCAAATTTTTCTTGTGTTGTTATTACTTTTTACAGACCTTTTATGTCACTATCAAGAATTCCTTTGTTGATTAGCAAAATTCTACTATAAACTCAAGGAAATATGATATAAAACAGGTTAGCTGTGTAACGAAAATGACACGGTGGTGGTTTGATTGGACCGTGGGCTTCAAAGTGATATGGGAGGCCGAAGTTTTTCACGTGTGCCCCAGTTGTTTGGAAAGGTTGTTCAGAAGAGAGCAACAGAATTCATGAGAGATATAGGGTTGCTGGAGTTAGCATTTCTCCTTCCTGGGATGCTCTGTTGCTCTGAGAGTCCCCTCCAAGTCAAACCCCTCACACCCTGTACCACTCTCTAATGGCTGGACAGCTAATGACCGTGACAGATGTCTGGCTGCTGCCCACCTCTTTGATGTCATCTTCATCCAATCAGCATTTTGCTGACAATTCCAGCCACATCGATCTTCTTCTTTAAATGTGCCAAACTTAGTTGTCATCTCTATCTTTTTAAAATGTCTTCGCCTAGTTCTTCGTGTCCAGCTATATATTATTTTTCAAGTCTAATCTTAATCTCTGCCTAATAGAGCAGACTCCTGTAACAATACTGTTAAAATATATGCCCTAACTCAGTCATTTTCCATCACTTCACACTGTTGTTTTCCCTTCTACCACTTTATTGAAAGAAAAAAATTTGATAATTGTTTATTGGTATAACTTTTTTTCTCTTCCTACAAGAATGTATGTTCCTGAGGACAGGAACTGTATGTGTCATATTCACTACTTAGAATAGAGTATGGCACAGAGTGCATGCTCAACAGATATTTAAATTAAATAACAAGTAAGACATGTAAGTGCTTATTTTGAAATAGCCATGGCAGGCAGTAAAATAACCAATGAACACTGTTAATAAACGCTTACCCACTCACAGACTCACACTTACCCTCTAAATGAACTATCCTTCTGTAGCTTTTTCCATCCAAAGCCAGAGAAGACTGTTTGGTTTTGCTCCATACACAGTTATTGGGCCCAGTAGTGCTAGCTCTTCGTAACTGCACTTGGTCCATGCAAATAGAACTTTCTGGAAATTTCATAGCAAGCAACCTGGTGGTTTATTTGCTAATGATATTAATGTATTAGTTCCTTCAAACAATTGAAATGCCTTCATTATTTCTGATTCTGTACCCAAATTTTAATTACCCCATGCACACACTAAATTTTTCTCGCTTAGAGTAAGCCAACGTTTTCCTCCAAAAGGAAGAGGATGAGTGAAAAGTTACTCAATTAAACCATGCAGTGACCAGATTACATAACAGAATCACAAACTGAGTCAGAGATACTCATTCTAATTTACTTTTTGTTGCCATATTTATTTAAAAAATTCCTGAAACACAGTAACTCATTCAGAAAAGATATTTTCCTAGAAGAATAAATACTAATGTTCTGCTACAAAGAAATGGAATATGTTTATGAGAACTGCCACATGTCTTGCTGGGATGGTACATATGGAGCTCATGTCACATATTTTCTAATACAAGTTTCAAAAAACTTATTTAAAACTATTTGTATGGGGTATAATTATGCTGCCTGAATCTGAATATCTTCACACAATCTCTCAAAAGATACAAGAGCAACAGAAAGAGAAATAAAACTACAAATGATCCAAATTCTCAGCATTATTAAAAGGTGGAATACTGAAAAAAATCACATTACTCATGTGTTAAGAAATAAACATTCAATTTCAACAGAATTCCCAATACTGTATATGACTGTGGGTATGAAGAATAAAGAATGGACACTTCAGAAATTCCAAGAAAAGGGAAGTAGAAAAATATATCAAGTTAAAAGAAATTGAACAAAAACCTAGGGGAGGAAAATGATCAACAACACATACCCAAGTATTGATCTAAAACTTGGTTATTAACAGGACCAAATACTGGCAAGTTACTTGAACCAGAGATGGCAATCTCAAAGTAGAACTACTTCTGAGGAGAAAGAAAAGGGAGGTGCCTCCCAAGGGAGATATGATAGTTAAGGGGAAAGGAAATGTGATGGGGAGGCAAATAACAATATTACAGAAACAAAGGGATGAAAAAATAAGCCATCTGGTCATCTCCACCATCAACAACAAAAACAATAGTATCATCCATTGAATACGATGAACCAACTATTTCTGCTGAGAAAATTCCTCCTTAAAAAATAAAAATAACAAAAGGCCACAAACAGCAGAAATCTGTAACAAAACATTTGCACCTGGATTTTACATCATCAAACAAAAATTTGAAAATACTTTTTGAAAAAGCAAGAATGTAAAAACTAAGAAAAGAATTGGGCTAAAGGAAAAATTAACAACAAAACCCCCACAGAGTAAAAGCAAGACTTTAGTGAACACAAGAAAGAAATTTAAGAAAAAGAAAAACTATCTCAGAAAAGAGTAAATCACAAAATGCTCAGGATAAGAGATTCAAATGAAAATTTAACAAGGGACCTTGAAGAAAAGAAGAAAAAGATGTGAAAATGAAACGAAGATAAAGACGTAAAAGTGGTGAAATAGCGGGTGAAACAGAAGATAGACAAAGAAGATCCAATGCACATGTAATTAGTGTTCTAGAAGATTAAAAAACAGAAATAATACCTAAAACTGTAATCTGACAAAAAGTTTTAAAGAGAAATTTTAAAAACTGACAATACCCATTGTAATTGTACACCTGGGACATTTGACCCAGAATAATAAATTCTAAGACATATCTTAGTATAAATATTAGACTTTAAAGACAAGAACAAAACCATCAGGATCACCAGAAAAATCATTAAATACAAGGGCAAAAATACTGAGCTAATGCCGGGCCTTACAAGATCAAAACAGAGCAAAGCCAGTATAATTATATTTTTCAAGCCTAGGGAAGGGGTGAACTGAGGATCTTATACATATCCAGGACAGCTTTCAGGATCAGACTATAAAAATTAAAAACTTTGAATGAAAAAGAATGCAAGGTGAAAACATATTGTGCCAAGAGCTCCTCAGGAAGAATCTATGTTCATAATGAACTTCATCAAAACAATAGATGTCCAGGGAATCTTGTACAAAAGAACAGATGATGGCATTTAATGTATGTAATTGTAGAACTAAAACTAATGAGAGATAGACGCACAGGTGAAGAAGAGTGTGTAAGTATTACATATTCTGACAAAGTAGAAAATGCAAAGTAGAAATTCAAATGTAAATGAACTGAGGAAAGAGGGAGAAAAAAGAAATTTGAATAACAGTGACTGCTGTAAAGATAATAGCTGAAAGTCAAAGAATGCCATTCAGATTTTACAAAATACATAATAAAACATTAATAAGTAAGACTACGAAAGGCACTATAAAAGGTGGACATCACTAGGATATAGATAAAATACAATAAAATTTACCAAATATTAAAATAAATTTTTAAATAAAAATGACTCAATAAATATGAAAAGACACACAGGAAATACAGCATAATTGATACACCCACTATAACATAGTATGACAGAAGCTAATACAACAAACATATCCGTAAATATGAAAAGGCTTGATGAACCTGCAAAAGGAAAATGATTTTCATATTGGCTCATAAAGCAAACTTACCTCTTTGTTGTGCCTGACATACACAGGAAAACATAGTAACTCAAACATACTGCAATGAAAGCGTTGGCAAATATACCAGCTGATGAGAAAAAGAAAACAGGGATTGTGTTTCTGGCATCAAAATAAAATTTAGGCAAAAGGAATTAAAAGGAGCACTTTACAATTCTAAAAGCCATAAATCATACTAAAGGAAGAATAATTATGAGTATCTATGTACCAAATAATACTGTGACCACTTATCTAAAACAAACTCCAAGAGATATGAAAATAAAACAGAAACA
This sequence comes from Hystrix cristata, assembly GCA_004026905.1. NCBI lineage: Eukaryota > Metazoa > Chordata > Mammalia > Rodentia > Hystricidae > Hystrix > Hystrix cristata. The sequence goes on along the minus strand of PVJO010017672.1, from coordinate 6,579 downwards.
CTAAAGCCTGGAGATTTGAATACTTCATTCTCAATACGAGATAGGTGAAATCAAAATAATGTGTTAGAGAAAATACAAATGACTTAACAATACAGATTTTACAAAGATATATAGGTGATATGGGAAATATACTTTCTTTTCAAGCAAACATGGTATGTTCACAAGAAAGAATTAACATTAGATAACAAAACAGAACAAAAAATCTGTAACTTAGATAAGTCAGAAAAAGTTATGCCCCTTAACTGCAATATAAAACAACTGGAAATTACATTTCAAACGACTCACAGAGAAATGAAAAATCATCTATTGAATAACTCTGGCAGAACAGAATATATAAACAGAAGTCACAAAATGTCCGAAAAAAGAATAACAAAAATGCTACATACTAGAATCAATGGGATATATTTAAAACAAATATCAGAGGATAATTCACGGCCTTTTAACACCTATATTGGGATCAGGAAACTACAGTCCACTGGAGGGGCCAAATCCAACCCACTGCCTGTTTTGTGTGGTCTGCGAAAACACTCGCACTTATTCATTTATGTGTATTCTGAGACTGTTCCTGCTCAAAATTGCAGAGTTGAGTAGCTGTGACATACTATATGGCCCACAAAAGCAATGAAATGCATACTATTCATAGTCATTTGATAAAAATAGTTTGCCAATCCTTGCTCTATATATATCAATAGATGAAAAAATAAATAAGCCCTGTGCTCAAAAAGTTTAAAAAAAAGGTAAGGCAAAATAAGCACAATTAAGAAAACAATAGAGATAAAAGGAGAAATTAATAAGGTAGAGAGAACAGAAAACAATCTATCAAACTATACCAAAATCCTGGTTCTTTGAAGACAGACAAAATATTACCAAATCAAATAAAAAAGAAAAACAATGAAATGGGAAAGGTAACCATTGATAGATAGAAAATATGTAAGTGATATATATATACCAATTTTGTACACATATATATTACAAGTTGAAAATATACAATGGACTTCTCACAGAGTATCAAAATTGTCTCTAATAACGAGAATAATTTTCATACAGATAATTTTTTCAATAAAACATATAAAGAAATTTATGCCCTTAAGGTGGCTAAAATCAAGAAAGGAAAGAGGGAAGGGAGAGAGGGGTGGAGGGAAAAAAGAGAACAAAATAAGTACTGGTCAGGATGTGGTAAAACTGGAACATTTGTGCACTGCCTGTGGGAGTGTAAAACGGTATAGCTACTCTGAAACAGTGCAGCAGCTCCTCCGTAGGATGGTCATGGCCTGAGAGCCAGGAAAGGTGATTATGTTAATTGCAGTCCGAAATCCAGCTGCCTAAAGACAGGAGAACATCTCGTTTCAGTTCCTGACTACTGCCCAACTCCGAAGCAGTCAGCCAAGAGGAGTTTTCTCTACTCAAAGGAGCTTTGGCCTTCGTATTGTATTCAGGACTTAACTGATGGGTTAGGGACTACCACACAACTCAGCGTGTGACACAAATATTAATCTCATGCAAAAACACCCTGAGAGACATATCCAAAATAATGTTTGACCCGGTATCTGGGTGTCCTGTGGCCAAATCAAGTTTATGTGTAAAATTAGCCTCACGTTCAACAAAGGCCGTGTCCTAGAACACCACAAGCCTTCACTCTGTACAATTTTTAGTTAAGTGATGGTTTTGGAAGAATGTGATGTTTTGGAAGAGAGGGGAAGTATGTGGAAGGTTTTGGGGGAAATTTAAGTGAGTCAAATCTTTATCTTTTTTTCAATGTTTAAAAGGTTACGTATGGATGATAGATGATTTGTACAATATATGTACAATTTATAATTTTGAGGATACATATCAGAAAACAATATTGAAAGAGTTGAATGGTTGCCTCATGGAAACAGAAATTGAGAGAGAGGGATCTCTTAGGAGGATGACTGCCTTATATTTTGTCATACTAATGAGTTTTAAAATATTCGCTCCCTACTAGAATGGCAAAATATTTGAGAAGCTAGTTCACGGACTATCTTACCTGAAATGTATGTAAATGTCCCTCAGGCTGACACTGAACTTTCTTGGACCCAAATCTTAGACTCATTTTTCCATTTATTTGCAAGTTACGAAGAATATAATTTTGGAACTAGAGCCCACAGAAACACCTATTATGTATACTTCTTATGGGAACAAAGAGGAAGATGAACATCTGGGTTCAAGAAATGGATTAATATTTAAAAATTGAAGAAAAGGTAATCAGAGTTAAAGCAGAAATTCCCGACCAAGAAAGAGAAGTAGTAAATTAGTACATCACCTTAGGGAAAGACTGTTATAAATTCTAGAAATTCTCAGATGAATTTGTAATTTGAAATACATTTACAATTTTATAATTATTTTTGCTTGTAATTGCATATTCAATGTATTTTGAAAAATCAGTTAAGCACTTTTATGCTTCTCAGAAATAACATCTGTGTAATGTGTCTTTTCCAAGCTGGAAAAAACAACTGCTATAAAATATCTGACAAAAACTATCTGGATAAGAATTACCATGCAAGAGCTACAAAAGTGGGGCTGGGGATTTAGCTCAGTGATTAGAGTGCTTGGTTGCAAGCACAAGGGCCTGAGTTTGATCCCCGGCACCACAAAAAAAAAAAAAAAAAAAAAAAAAAAAAAAAAAAAAAAAAAAAAAAAAAAAAGCTACAAAAGTGGAAGAAGTCAGTAATTCTAAATATTAAACAATTTGCAATGGACAGGCCACCACCCAAAACACCCAAAAGCACAACAATGCACACACTACTCAAATATTTAGGGGGAATTTCAAGGGAAAAAGAAAGAAAAAGAAGTCTGCAGCTCATCCACATTCTTTTTTAACCTTGCTTTGTCTTTAAATTACACTGAGGCATTACTTGTAAATAGTAAAGCCAAAACTTTCAAAGGTAATAAAATAGACCAGAAGCCAGAGACAACCTAGAATAAAACAATGAGTTCTCTGATTCAACTGGTCTATTTAGAGCAGCCTTAGATGCCACTATCTGTTAGAGGCAGGATTTCATCGCAGATCTTCAAGGTTGGCACCCTTAGCTTCATTTTAACAAATGAGGAATCCAAACTGAAAAGAAAGCAAATAGCTTGCCCAAGGTCATAAATCTAGTAAGTGTCAGAATTGTGATTAAAATCCAGGTGTTTGGATTCCAATTCAGTTGCCTCAATAATTTCATATTGTTTCCTCACAGCTTGCCTAAGTTCCCCAATGCTCAAGTTAGGCAAGTTAACAACTGTTTTTACTTTTCTGCTTTGTTGTGCTGCTTTTCTTGTTCTCATCATTTATGCAAAAAACTAAATGAAGACAATATAATGTGCATTCAGCCTAAGTAAACTGGATGCACCCGTTTGCAAGATGGAGTAGTACACATTTGTATTCTATCACGCCTCAGGCATCAATCTTAACAAAACCGAAAAGGAAGGAAACTCTGCTTAAACATCCCTTACATTCTAGGAGCTGTGCCAAGTGAAATTTTACAGCTTAAATGAAAACAAAATTTTAAAACCTTGTGCATTTAACTTAGTAAATAAGTACACACAAACTATTTATTACTAATCCTGAGAGTGGTCAAGTAACTTCCCATTGTATTCAAAACATTCTAAAAACATGAAGTTTGCATTATTTTCCAAAATATGGGAATACAAGATAAATATTCATTTCCCTGGAGAGGGATAAAACAGCTGTGAAATGTGTACGTAAGTAGGTTTCTCTAGGTGTTGTCCAATCTCCACATTGTTGTTGGGGATGGTGGCACACAGGGACATTGCTGCTGTCAAAGGCTCATGATCCCCGCACTCCATCTAGCCATCCATCCTAAATGGAAGGCTTGCATATTTGGACAAAACAGGTATTTGAAAGATTAAGCTATAGAGTTTTTCTATTGAGAATATTAATGCTCAAGTATATTTGAAGAATTTTGACCAAAATTAGATGTCAAGTATTACTGTATTAGAGAATTCAAAATCCAAAAAATCTACTGCAACCTAAACACATTGACTTCTGCCAAGAATTCATACATACTATCACAGCAGATTAATGGCGGTGAAGTTGTAGTAGCCTGTTTTATTAATTCTTCTTCATTTACATACTAAATTACGTATATTTTCAAAAAATAAGGGTCTACCAAGGTGCATATTTTATTTACCCAGTATTATGGCTAATGCTAATTGTTCTTTGTATATGAACAATCAGAAAAATAAAGACAAAAAAGGCTTACACAAAGACAAGTATGAACCATATACCACACACCTTCCTTTATAACTTTACCACTTTTGTAACCTCTTTAGTGTTAGTGTCCAGTGTCTCTTTTTTTCTAAGAAAAAAGACTCAGAGAAAAGCCAAATTGATGACTAACAGCTGTTCTCAGACCAACGGAAAAAAACTCTCACTTACAAAATACTGTGTCCTTTTAAGTTTTCCCTTGTGTTAGTAATTACCAAATGAAAGAGGTCATAAAAAATAATTTCACAAAGGCAAAATTTCTGTTTTTTCCTGTGGCAAAAAATGTTCTCATACCAGTTAGGTTTTGTGAAAAATATATTTCAGAATATAATGTGTCCAAAATCTCAGCGTTTCTCACCACCAGCCCATGTCGTCTTCAATACTGGCTTTGTAACTCCCCATGCTGCCTGCCTCCACTTGGGCCTCTGCCACCATTTCCCCAGCCAGCCGCAGTAATAGTGCTACAGTGATAGTATAAATAGATCATACTGTCACAGCTCAGAAAATCCCCCGATAACATCCCCCAAAGGAAAATACTAATTCCTTATTATGACCCCAAAGATCCTATATTATCTAACTTCTTTCTGTTTCCCAGCAGGCTCAAAGAGGAGACACGCCTGACCAGAAACAGGGTGTTAAGCTATAAATGCTCCCAGAAAAAGGCCTACGTAAGAAATCATGGCTGTGATTTTGCTACTAAGTTTGATCCTCTAAGAATAGGAAATGGGAAAATGTAGATTAAAAATAGTAGAAAGTGGAAAAAAAAATAAAGGTAAATATTTCTAAACAGAGGTCAAACCTTTTTGCACACACGAAACTGAAATGAAGGTATGTTACATATGTTAAAGAAAAAATGAGTTTTTTTGTTCAGAAACGACTTGAATTTTCATAATTTCAATATAAACTTTCTTGGCCATGCCATGGTTAAGAAAAAAATTATTCACTAGTGGTTTTTACTTATAGACATTGAAAAGAGTATTGATTTCTATATTGCATTCACATTTTCTGTGGGTTTGGTCTCCAATAAAAGCGAAGGAAATTATCCTAAGAGCTATACATATATGAAAATATTGAAATGTAAATAGTTGAAAATTTTTCAAGTTTAAATACATTTGGAAAGTACCTAAGAGTCCAACTAGTACAAGGCTAAAACTTCTACATGGTACAGAAATGCTGTCTTTAATATCCTTCAACACATAAGCATAATTTGTAGTCCAGTGATAAGAAATTTTGTCACCTTAATAATTCTCCCATCACAATTTTAATGAATGGAAAGTCTTTGAGTTGAGAAAAATAACAAATGCCTCTTTTTAATTTTCACTTATTGATTCTACATTTGTCTTCTTGTCTAAATAGAGAATGAATCTGGTTTTCCCTCTAACTGCTGTTGATCTGGGTGTATTAGTCAGTATTCTCTAGAGAAACAGATACAATGGTAGATATATGAATATTTGAGAGCTTACAATTTGGCTTCCTCGGGCTTCTTACAAGTCAGGCGTGGAAGCGTGCAGAGGGTCCATCTGTAAGCTGGAGATCCGGAGGGCCCAGCCGAAGGTCTGGAGGTCTGAAGGATCCAGGCGGAGGTCTGGAGGCCTGAAGGATCCAGGTGAAGTTCTGGAGGCCTGAAGCATTGAGACGAAGGTCTAGAGGTCTGAAGTATCCAGGTGAAGGTCTGAAGTTCTGGAGCTCCTCCAAAGGAAGCGAAACCAGTCCAAAGAAGCCAGCCGGCCTAGATCCCTCTTCATTTCCCCTTTATACAGTCTAGAGAATGGGCGCCCTAGGGTGAATCTTCTACACCCTAGGGTGTAGAATTGCTAAACCAATTTAGTTAAACTTCTCTTACAAGTTGACACAATCAACCATCACACTGGGTATCTGAATACGGCTGGCTTTTGCTCTGCATGCGCTCTCTCCTACTGTCTAAGCATTGCTACATCCTCCGGTGCTCAGTGGATGATTGTCTAAGCGTTGCTACATCCTTTGGTGCTCAGTGGATGACTGTCTCTTTTTTTTTTATCTCATCACTTCGATTCCATGAGATGCCATTATTAGCAGACATTCTATTTTAAAATACATCAAGTACTAAACTTAATACCCCAGATGTATCACAACCACGGAAGAGTAAGATTATTTTTGTTTTCTTTCCTTTTTTTTTTTTTTACATTTTTGCTTTTCTTGGTCTATATATTTAATATTTATAAGTGTTTATTTTAGTCTCTAACCAATTAAAATTTCTTGGTTTTTGTTTCCCTACATAAACTTCCATGATATCTACTACTCCCCATCCTTTTTTTAATTAAAATTATTTATTTTTATTCAAATGCAAAACTTTAATTGCCCTTAAGTAT
>PVJO010017671.1:0-38521 GCA_004026905.1 Hystrix cristata | reverse complement strand
GTCTCTTCTGGTTCCAGATGAAATTCATGATTGTCCTTTCTAATTCTTTGAAGTATGTTTGTGGTATCTTGATTGGAATTGCATTAAATCTGTATAGTAATTTAGGAAGTATAGCCATTTTCACTATGTTGGTTCTTCCTACCCAGGAACATGGGCTATCTTTCCATTTTCTGATATCCCTTTCAAATTCCTTTTTTAGAGTACTGTAGTTTTTGATGTTTAGATCTTTTACTTCCTTTGTTAGATAGATTCCTAAGTATTTTATTTTTTTGTGTGCAATTGTGAAAGGTATCTTCTGTTACTTCTTTTTCGGTGGGTTTGTTGTTTGTGTATAGGAATGCTATTGACTTTTGGGTGTTGACTTTCTATCCAGCAACACAACTGAACTTCGTTATTAAATTTAGAAGCTTTTTGGTGGAGTTTTTTGGGTGTGGATTTTATTTTATTCTGTCACCAATATGGAAATTTTGAAGGGTTATATGCTAGTAAGAGCTGTTTGGGAGAAAAATGAATCAGGCAGCGACATAAAGGGCAACGTAAGTTGGAGCAGGAAGAAAGAAGGCCAGAAGGAACATCAGTCAGGGAACTATTTCAAAGGTCCAGGAAAGGAAGGAGGCCACACCATGTGGGGAGGGGCAGATTACAGAAGAATAAATCCCCTCAGTATCTGAGAGTTCCACATCCATGGATTTAACCAACTGAATGAAAAATATTTTTAAAAAATTGCATCTGTACTGAATATGTACAGACTTTTTCCTGTTGTTATTCCCTAAACAATATAGTAAAACAAGTATTTTCATAGCATTTACACTAGATCAGGCATTACAAGTAATCAGTAAATGATTTGAGGTATACAGAAGGATATGTGTAGGTTATATGTAAATACTATGCCAGTCTACATAAAGGACTTGACTATTCAAAGATTTTTATATCTCTGGGGAGACCTGCAACTGATCATCTGTGGATTCCAAGGGACAGGTGTATATTAGACCTGGCAAATGATGGACTACTTGGTAGACGATTCATAGTAAACACTGAAGTTTAAAAAGCGAGTGATTGGAAAGAAGGCATTGCCAATAATAGAACAGTGGATGGGCATGGTAGATTTGGGACTAGCATTAAGTTTAAGGTACTAGTGAGACATCTGAGTGATGCCCAACAGGCAGCAGGATTGACTATGAGGGAGTCGTCTTTTATGAATGGTACCAAATTTAAGTTGTGGGTGTCAGGCAATTGCTCTCAGCAATGGGAAAGCTGACTAATACAGTTATGAAGCCATTCTGTCCAAGACAGTGGAATATCCTCCTAATTTATTTGGATCATTTATGTGTACTTTAAATTTCAATGTTTTCTTCATAAAGATATTGTATATTTAGTTAAATAAAGTTTCTTTGCCAGGCATGGTGGCACAGAGCTGTAATCCTACATATTCGGGAGACAGAGACAAGGAAGATGGAAAGGTCAAGGCCAGCCTGGGCAACTTGATGAGACTGTCTCAAAATAAATAAATGAAAATGGGCTGGGGTGTACCTCAGTGGCAGAGCACATGCCTAGCATGAGTAAGGCCCTGGCTTCCATCTCCGGTGCTGGGGGGAAATCTCTGGTACTTCATAGCTTTTGTAATTATTGTGAATGGCATCATTTCATTGCATTTTTAGTTGGTTGCAATTGATCTAGAGTTACGCGACTGATTTTTGTAGATTGATCTTTTATCTGGTTATTCGTTGAATTCTCTTACAGGTGATCCATAATAGCTTGTTGATTCTAATGGTATTTATATGTAGATTATTCTATCACTAACAAATAATTGTGGTTTTATGTACATAAGCACATGGCTATCAATATTTCTACACATAGCCATCTGTATTTCTAGTAAGCTACGCATGAGTTCATACCAATGGTTCCAACTCCAGTCTATCACCACGTGAATCAGTCTAGCCTTTTCTTGCTTGTATATAGCCTCCATTTCTAACATTAAGAAGTCTGGCTCCCACCATGTGCCATTCCTTTACTTAATTGTTCAAACCCAGGTGATCGAAAAGTATGGTGAATGTTAAAAAAATTTTTTAAAAACTTGGTACAGCAAAAGACACATTGCCAAGAATAATGGAATAAATATGTTTGGAATGAGGAGAGTATTTTGAGGGGAATTAATGGCAATGTGTCTTTTACTGTAATATTTTAATTTAAACATTCACCATACTTTTTAAAATCAGACCTCATATAGTCCTTTCTGTGTCCCTGTAGAAACTGCAGTTACGTCAGTGGAGTGACCTTGAGGATTGAGAAGAAAAGTAACAGAACAGTGAGAACCAAGGAGAGTGTGTACCTCCTGAATGATAAATGACTGTTTCCTTATTCAAATGTTAAGAAGCAGACAAGATGTTCAGCGAAGCGTGAGATGGTTATTCTTTGTGCCACACATCAGTTTTAACCGTCCATTCTCGAAGTGGCTTCCTACTTTTGATCCAGATGGCACGCTTGACATTGTACCTTACAGCTTCCAAGTGCTCTCTATGAGCTTTGACTAAGGGACACCCTTGGCCATGATCTGATTATTGGAAAGTGCCAAAAGGCTAAGAAATCTCTTGGAGACAGAAAGTGGATTAGTGGTTATTAGAAGGAAGAGGGAAAGAGGCAGGGACTGCTAATGGAGTTTCTTTTTAGAATGATAAAAATATTCTGGAATTAGTATCCACAGAGACGCAATTGCAAATACACTAAAAACCACTGATAGTACACCTTAAATGGATAAATTGTATATCTCAAACATTTCTGTGCGGAAAAAAATGTTGCCTAAAAAATGAAATATATTGTCCTATTTTCTCTGCTGGAAATCTTTTCTCATTTGCAAAATTTTCAGTTTAACTACCTTGACAGAGTCATTTCTAATGGTTCCTCTGCTCGTGTTACTTTCTTCTGCTTTTTATAAAAGGAAAGGTCTGGGTAAGCCATTTCTGAGGTGGTACTGGTACAGATGCCTTTCAGGCGTGTTTTGGAGTCTGGGAAAGTCATATAGTTGACTTAGGGAAAGCAAGTTTTGGTTGTCTTTTAAGAATTAAAGCATTTGCCAAATTAAACACATAAATAAAAACATTCTAACCAGATTTGTATTGACTTCTGTGTTCACAGTATAAACATACACACGTGTGCACACACACGCGCATGCGCTCACGCAGAGTTTTAAAGAATTGGAAGGCAGTGGCTTTACAAAGGGCTCTCCCGTCAACTTATGTGCAAAAACTGGGTCCAGAGCAGGTTTTTGGGTTTTTTTTTTTTTTTTTTACAACTGAGTTATAAACACTTGAAACCCAGAGTGATCTCTATAATGGAAATACTGACACTGCTCAACTTGAGCAACACAGATGGCCCTGGCTTTTCAAGCTAGAACACGTTGGGTTTTCTAATAGAAAGCCAAGACGCTCTTTTAGGGGTAAGGCTATTAAGAGATATAGAGAGAGGGAAAAATCTCTCACTGAAATCAAGTCTTAAGCACTACAGCCTGGCTGCATTCTCCTTCTGCACCTCCTCCTTCTGTATGCCTTATATGAATAGAGAATGAACCTTGACTTATGGCCTTACTTTTCCATAGACCTTAACCCTAAGAAATTTTGGAACATGCGATTGCTGTCTCAGTGATTGCTGTCTGAGTGCTGTCTCTGTAATTTTAAGTAACAGGATGGGTTAAAGGGACCAGAATCTTTTGAAAAATAAGTCTACCAAAACACATACCTGATGTGTAAAGAAAACGATATTGGTGCATATTTTAAGTTTTAAAATGTTTTCAAGTGTTATCTTGCTCTAGTTTCTCAACTCTTTTAGATGAAGAGATGTGTTGTTTTTCCCATTTTTATTGGCAAGGAAATAGAGTAAATAAGTTGTGAGTGGCCGGGCTGGGATTAGGAAGTGACCCGAAGGCATTGTTCCTTCCCCAGTACCTGGGCCCTGTGTACAGATCCCTGGAAATACCTCCTCCCTGGCCTGCTCCCCAGCGGTCGGACGTTTGTGGAGCTAATTGCGTTTGCTGTTTCATTTCTTATGGTCGACAATTGTCTTGGCAGTTGGCTTTGCCTGGGTACCTTTGCTGAAGGATGGTAGAATCATCACATTTGAGCAGCAGCTGCCGGTTTCAGCCAATCTTCCTCCAGGCTACTTGAATCTGAATGATGCCGAATCGAGAAGGGTAGGAGAATCTCTGCATTTGTTGAGTAATCACGGTTAAGCATTTGAAAAATAGAATTCTCTGAACCTAACTGATCGTTTGGGACAATGCTACTCAAAGTTTTGTCTGAGGGCTCTTCTGGTCTACGATAAAGCTAAACATGGAAAATACATGTTTAAAGTTTACAGCACTTTGATAGAGTAATACGGTATCTGTTGATTCTGATAATAACTTTTAAAAGTGGAGTTTGGCGTTTGTGCATCACTCTAAGAAATTTCATTTATTTAAGTAATGCATAAAAGTCTCAATCTGCAGAGGATTAGAAATTTAAAATGATTAGCATATGTTTATTCTAACGGCAGGTTATTTTCTCTAATAATCTCTTTGTCTGACTCAGACTCATTTCTGGAAAACACTGAAATGCATAAAGATGTTATATGTTGTCCATCTATCCATTGCTGTGATACAAAACTCATGCCTTTATTTTCTGTTGATAGCAGTTGAGTGTGGATATTAAGTGGGTAGATGGTGCGAAGCCTTTGTTGAAGATTAAAAGCCACTTAGAATCTACCATTTACACTCAAGTAAGTTGCATAGTTTAACTTTTGTCAATTTGACCACTCAAATATATTTCTTGATAAAAACAGACTATATTTTATTCCTACAGCTTCAGAGAAATGGTGGCCTACAAGATTTCTTCATTAATAATAACATCATTCTAGTTCATGTTTTATAATTATTCTCAAATTACAAAATCCTCTTATAGCTATGAACTGATTTGAGCTTCACCAACAGGCATACCATCTTATAGGTGAAGAAACTAAGGCTCAGTCATGTTAGGTCCCACAGTAATAATTAGAGGAACCAGGTCAAAATACACATTGTTCTACTTCCTGATGTAGCCCACATGGTCCAGAAAGTTGGTGTATGTGGATTCCATACAGAACACCTGGACTCACTTCCCCACGACTCACTTCCCCACGGAGTGTTTTAGTAAAGTTGGCTATTGAATGCTGCTGCTACCTTTTCTTCACCTATTCAGATCTTTGTTCCTGCCTATTTCATGAAAATAGACATGCGGCCTAACTTCCTGGAACACACAAGACAAAATGGAGAATAAAGGGGTGCTTAACTGGTTGGGTATACATCATGGCCTAGCTGTGTGCTTAGGTACATGCCGAGTTGACTTGATTTTGCTGCTTTGCATGGTGGTCAGGGGGACTTCAGGACATGGACACATAGGTTGGCAGCTATAGCTGCTGTGTCTGGGCGTTAGAATCCCTGGTGAGACAGGTTTGCAAGATACAGGAGGAGGGAGAAGTAGAGAGTGTGCACTGAAGGATAATGAATCGGATTTCATATGGCTGTTTCCATCTGTGTTCCAGGATCTGCATGTGCACAAATTCTTCCATCACTGCCAGCTGATTCAGTCAGGCTCGAAAGAAGTTCCAGGGGAGCTCATTAAATATCTAAAGGTAAATGAGCAGCAGCTTTCGGCAAAAGGTTTGTTTTTCATGTCTTTCTGTTGCCACATTTGGATGTGGAAAAAAGAAACAGACGAGCACTTGAAAATGCTTTTGGCTGGATATCCTCAGGAGAATACTTTCTATTATGTACTTTTCCATCAAGTGGCTGTTTAGAAGCAGACAACAGAGTTGCTGCAGTAGGAAGAAAATGTTATAGCCAGAATTCAACATCACAGTTTTGAAAATCTCATGGAAATGTTGGTTTCAGTTGTATAAATTGATTTTTCAGGTCTTTTCTCTTCCTGCTGACTGCCTGGTAAAAGTGCAAAATGCTGTGGGGGAAAAGGCCAGGAGGAACACAAGTGCTTTGCTCGGAATAAAATATGAAATGGTTCCTGTGTCCATGAGTGAAAGATTATCAAAAGGGCCTACAAAAGGGGGGACTAAGAAACATGTCTTCCATATGTTGCGTAGAAGACAGTCTTATGGAATACCATCAATTATCAGATGCATATAGGACGTAAGACTGTCTATTCCCTACATTCTGGTACACATCCTAAGACCTGGCTGGCAGCGGCTCTTTCTGTGACTGTTCCTTTAGTAAGTCAGCCTTAGAAATTCTGAGGAATTTTGATTTAAACAGAGGCACTATACGATTCCCTTTTGAACATGTGCCACTGCTTAATGATATTCTCAGGAAACAAATATGTTCATTTGTTTCAGAGAGGTAGTCCTACATGAAATAAATACAGGCTCTGGAATCATAAACTGACTCTGTGCCCCAGATCTGTCACTTGCTGGCTCTAGGATTGACCTTGGCCAAGTTACTTAACTTCTCTGAACCACCGTTTCTTCATCCGTCACGTTGGGATAACAACAGTACCCAGCCTGCAGGGTGGTTGTGAGGTTTACATAAGATAGAGCATCTGCCATGTAATAATCGTTCATGCCACACTTGGATCTTGAGTGCTTCCTACAAGCCAGGCATCGTTCAGGCATTTGGGAAGAATACAAGTAAAGAAGACAAACAAGATCCCTATCATCAGGGAGCTTAATTTCTTGTGGAGACAAACAATAAGCACAGAAATGAATATGCATGTATGTCATACCAGGTAGTAATAAGTGCTAAAAAAACCAAGCAGTGAAGGAGAGCAGAAATAAGAAGGGTTGGGGTTGGGGATTACCTCAAGTGGTAGAGCGCTTGCCTAGCAAGCCCGAGGCCCTGAGTTTGAGCCCCAGCACCCCCCCTCCCCCTCGCAAATAAGAAGAGTTTCTGTTTTAAAGAGGTCACAGAAAACATCTCTGGTAAAGCGACATTTGAGCAATGACCTAAAGGAAAGGAGGATGTCAGCCACGTGGATTACAGTGGGGGAGCTGGGAACAGCAACTACAGAGGCCCCGAGGAGCTTGGCTTGGTTGTGTTAAACGAGCAGCCAGAATTGCAGGACAGCTGGCGCAGAGGGTGATAAGGCGTTACCTTGGCAAGGTGGCGGGCGAGCTAGTCAGGTGAGGCCTCCTCGGCTGCGATGAGTTGGGATTTACTCCAAGTGAGGTGGAAAGCCTCACAGGGTTTTAAAGAGTGGACTGACATGATTCGATTTTGGCTTTTGAAGTATCATTCTGCCTACCGTATAAAAATGCACTGTTGAAAGAGGAGAAGGGTGATCATCCACTAATGGTGGCTATTGTTTTTAGTTATTGTTAAAAAGTATTATAGTCATCTAGCCTTCAAATCCTGTCCTCAGGTCATGTCTGGGAGGACTCCCAGCTATCTGAACAAATGCTTTGACTGTTAAGGTAATTGGTTTTTCTTCCAGTGAAGAAGTTTTGTAAAAGTTTTAAGAGTGATATGAAACAGAATGTCATTTTCAAGTACTGTTCTTCATAGAAAAAAAAAGTGCTCATCTTTGTTTCTAAGGGTGTGGAATTTTTGATATTTATGCGACCCACGCTTGCCCTCTAGTGGCAGTGAGTAAAGTGCCATGTCGTTTCAGAACTAGTTGAGTTCTTATAAAATGCGACTGCTGAAAAGGATTCTAGAAATTTCTTGCCACAGTTGAGCAAACTGGGGCCACAGGAGAGGTGACATGCCTGTAGTCCTTCCTCAGCTGGTTGGTAGCAGAGCTGAGCCGAGTCTATGACCTATGGTTCTTGACTCCCGGTCCCGTGATCGTCTAGCAAACCTTGCTATCGGTTGTCCCTATAAGTGACACCATTTCATCAATGCGTTGAACATCTACTTTTTGAGCTCTTGTTATGTTGTTAGTGTTTTCCTAAATATTGGGAAGCTTGTGGAAAAGAGTAATTTAGGGTCACTGTCCATAGAGTTGTTGTCATGGAAGAGACAGGATACACATAAGTGACAATTTGTCAGTAATACAAATAGTCCAAAGCAGTATGCAATTAAATGTCAAACATGTGATCTAAAGCGCAAGTGCTAAAGATTCAGTGAACTGAGAAGCCATCTTTATCTCATGCTGTGTTCCTGATTTTATTCATTTATTCTGTCATTCACCAAATACTTAAACACCTACTATGGGGCCAGACATTGTTCTGGATGCTGGGCTCTTATTGGGGTAGAGAGATTATAAATGAGTAATTTTATGTAGAGATGAATGCTGTGAAGAAAGCAGAACAGGTTAATGGGATCTAACGTGATGAGGGATACTGTACATTCTGGAGAGAGTTGTCAGGGAAGGCCTATCAGAGGAGGCGACATTTCCACCTGAAAAGAAACTAGTGAGAGGACAGCAACCACACATGCTAGAGCTGTATAAAAGAACATAATATTGCAGAAGGCGTGGGCACCTTCTGCGAGGACAGAAAGAAAAAGACCAGACAGCATAACCTGAGCACAGAAAGCAGCGAGAAGGAAGGTTGCTGTGGGATGCGCTTGAAGAGAAAGCAGAATACAGGCAGTTATGGCAGGCCCATGATAGCCATGTCTTTGTGGTGGCTTGTTTTGTCTTGTTTTTAACAAGAGCAGGACGGCATTATCTAATTTGCGTTCCAAAACGACCACAGTGGCTACTGTGTTGAGAATAAATCATAGAAGAGCAATACTGATAGGGAGATCTGCCCTGCGTGGAATGCACATCACTCCTTTCCGCCTGGCATTTTCCCGCTTGTCCTTTAGCCCTCCTCTCCTTGGAAGCCTTATTCCTACCCACCCGCAGCCCAGCTGCTCCTTCCTCTGTGCATTTTGTATATACCACTATCGGGCCAGTCGGTTTGGATTGCAGTGATTTAGTTCTGTGTGTTCGCCCTCGTTAGACCATGAACTGTGTGATGCTAGGAACCAGGGTGTATTTTGAGGGGGGGTGCTTGACTATTGGAAGTACATTCAGTATACCTTTGTTGAATGAGAAAGTGAACGGTTTCACTGAAGTGGAGATTTGAGCTTGCCTTGAACACCTAAAATTAGGCTAAAATCTATAAACAAAGAGATGAAGGTAGGACATCACACAATACATTCAAGGAACAGTGAAGACACCAATTTGACCTTGTAAAGAACCATGATGAGTACTAAGGCAGAAAATGTAGGCTGAGTCTTAAGTAACTTGAATTTAATTCCCCGGGTCAAGGTTCTGAGCCTTGGCTCTGTTGACACTCTGGGCAGGATAATCTTTTGTTAGGAGGGGCTGTGCTGTGCACTGCAGGCTGTTTAGCAGAATCTCAGGCCTTCACTCACTAGAGGTCGGGAGGGTGCCCTGGTTGTGATAATCCCAGATGTCTCCAGACATTGCCACATCTCTTGTAGGAAGCAGTGCAGACCTCTGTGGTCAAGAGCCACTCTGTAATGGTAATGGCGAGGCATCAAGCAAATTGTTGTAGGCGGTAGGCTAATGTAACCAGTGTTTGAGGAACATTAACCTGGAAATGAGAGTGGAATGTGTTGGGAGTTAAGAAAAACTGTACAGAGACTCACTAAAAATCATTAAGAGTATTTTGGTTGTAGATTAGAGAGTCCTGAAAAGGAGTGATGGCAGGAAGGATGGGTGGGAGGGTACACAGGATGGAAAAGCTTGAGGGATGGACATTCCTGAGCTTGCCATCCTGCCATGTGTATGGGATTGTGGAGCCGTTCCACAAAGGTTTAAGAGGTTACCGTTGAGATGATTTGGATTCAGACGACAGTCTTGCATAGGGGTGGAGAGAGTACGAATGGAAAGATGGAGCAAAAGTAAGGGAGAATGTGAAAGAGAAATGATGAGTTCCTTAAGTGCTGGACTTACTGTCTCTGTTCTCATTGCCCTGCACACAGAACTGATGCAGAAGATGTTCAGTGAAATTTCCTTCCTAACTCCCTCCCTCCCTTCCTGTTGGCTGGTTGAATGAGTAAGTGAATGTGGAGAGAAAGGAAGAAAAAAGAAACAAATTTAACAGATTGCACTGTAACATTTCTGTGTATGCACACCTTTCTTCGTTTTGATGTTTGTAACACACCTATTATTAGAGACAGAGTGTTAGCACTTTGAAGTATCACAAGGATGTTAGAATGTGAAACTACCTGACTTTCGTAGATGATACCCAGGTAAAGCCAATTCTATATAGGTGTGTTCTTTATTGAAGCCCATTTAACTTCGCCAGATTAACTGGAGTACCCCCGACAAGGCTCACAGAATGCTGGAGGCTACACACATCTCTAGCAGCTCCAAATAGCCTGCTGCTTCCCAAACCCCACCAGTGAGTGTTCATTTACCAAGAGTCAGTTGTCTTTTTGCAAAACTCACTTACACCAATTACACTTGTTATCCTCAGTTAAGCATCTAATATTGAATAAACTAACAAAGTCCGAATGTCAAAATAGAGGTGTGAATAAAATAATTAACAGGACAAAGTCCCCGTTCCAGGAAACTCAAATTTCAATGAGCTTATATTCAGTCAACAGATCTCTCATTGATTTTTTTGTTGTTTCACATTTGCAAATTATATCATATTTCTGTTTGTTTTCATAACTAATAATAACTTATTTTAGTGTTTGCATGCCATGGAGATCCAAGTCATGATACAGTTTCTACCTGTAATTCTTATGCAACTCTTCCGAGTTCTCACAAATATGACCCATGAAGATGACGTGCCTATCAACTGCACCATGTGAGTTTTGGTGTTATAATACAAAGAAGCTATTTATTTCAGATCTTTCTTCTTTTTAATGGAGGCTCTCATTGCTATAAATTTCCTTTGTAGAACTGCTTTTATTGCATCCAGTTAGTTTTGTATGTTGTATTTCCATTGCTGTTTGTCTGAAGATATTTTTAAATTTCTCTTTTGATTTCCTCTTTGGCTGATTGGTTGGTTGTTCAGGAGCATGTTGATCTCTACATACTGAATTTTCCACAATTCCTCCTGTTAATTGATTTCTAGTTTTATACCACTGTGGTTGGAAAGGATACTTGATATGACTTCAGTCTTCTTAAATATTTTAAGATTGGTTTTGTACCCTAACATATAATCTATCCTGGGGAATATTCCACGTATACATGAGAAGAATGTATAGCCTTTTGCTGTTGGATAGAATGTCCAGTATATGACTGTTAGATCCTTTTGGTCTAAGTGTAGTTCAAGTCCAATATTCCCTTACTAATTTTCTGTCCAGTTTATCCATTGTTGAAAGTGGCACATTGAAGTCCCTTACTGTTGTTATATCCGACTTATTTTTCCCTTCGTGGCCATTAATGTGTATATAGGAAGACAAATATATAAGTTTTAATTGAACTTTCTCACGTTGTCCATTATGGTAGCCACTAGGCACCTGCAGCTATTGGATACTTCAAGTGTGGCTAGTTCAGCTGAGGAACTTAATTTTTAATTATGTTTCATTTTAGTTTTAATTAATTTAAATAGCCATACATGACTAATGTCTCATGTTGGACAGAATGTGTCACTAAGCTATCTTTTTTTTTTACTTGAAAGAATAAGAGAGGCTTGTTTTTACATAAAAACAAACAAGAACATAATTCACCTGAAATACAAATGCACCTGAATTTTGAAATTAAAATAGAAGACTTCAGCTGGGTGTGGTGATGCATGCCCACAATCCCAGCATTCTGGGAGGCTGAGGTGGGGAGATGGCAAGTTCAAGACCAGCCTGGATAACTTAGTGGCTTACTGAGACCCTGTCTCAAAATAAAACAAATAAAAGGACTCAAATGAAAATGAAGCTCCACACTCCTGTGTTTAACCCCTAGTACCAAAGAGAGACAGAGAGAGAGAGAGAGAGAGAGAGAGAGAGGGAGAAAGAAAGAGAAAGAGAGAGAGAGAGATGGATGGATGGATAGATAGATAGATAGATAGATAGGAGGCTGAAGACTTGTGAGCTCTGTGCTGGATGATTCTGGCTTTGCTGTCTCTGCTATTGCCTCAGCCTCTTCTACCAGGCCCCAACCTGTGCACAACTGCACGCTGTTTGTTCAGCTCTGTTTTGGGGATAGTCTGATTGAAAATTTAAGAAGCATTATTCTAATTCAAAATGTGGTTCCTGGACCAGCGGCATTGAACTTCACCTCAGACCTAGAGAGGAGCTAAGCAGTCTGTTAAGAAACTCTCCAGATGATTCTGATGCATACTGAAGTTTGAGAACCACTGCTAGGCTCTTAAATTTAAATATTTTCGTGAATTTTATATTTACCTCCAATTTCAGATCATATCATTATACCTGCCCTGTTACTTCCTTCCCCCTTTCCTATTATGTGTGTGTTTTTTTTTATTCAGTCTCATTAGATGGGTTTCAGTATTTACCTTCATTGAGGTCTTTGACTACATAGCGGCTATGACCACATGTATTTCAAATGCAGAGATTTAGAAAAGAGATGAAATATCTGGACAGCAAATAAAGTTCTTTTGAACCAGGAAATAAATTTTACAACACTAAGCATGTTAGATTCTGAAGTCTTTATTAGACCTAAAATACCATTATATCATGTGTTACCTCATTTGTAATTGTTCAGGCAGTGTTAGGTATTTGGAGGTTAAACATGACAATCTGGGTTAACAGTCAACACCACAGTAATTAATTGTAGCACAACATGCTGATGTTTGTGAATGTCGTTTCAGGGTTCTCTTACACATTGTATCAAAGTGCCACGAAGAAGGCTTGGATAGTTATTTAAGATCCTTCATTAAGGTTTGTGAACTGAATTTTCTTGCCAAGCCACTAGTTTTATGAGACAGTTTTGGCTTATGGTTCCTTTTTCTTGTTTGTAGTATAGCTTCCGACCTGAAAAACCGAGCACTCTTCAGGCCCAGCTGATACATGAGACCCTGGCTACTACGATGATAGCAATACTGAAACAGTCTGCAGATTTCTTAGCAATAAATAAACTGCTAAAGGTAAAGCCACAGGACAAAACCGAGAACAAAAGCAGCCATAAATCTACTTGTTTGGTACCCTGCCTTCTTGCTTTTTGGTATTTTCTCACGTGACCCTCCCTCTCCCCATTACTTTGTACAAGCATCCTTTCCCAAGAACCTTCTTCACCTTCCTGCCCATCCTGGCCCTCAATCCAATGCAGAATGGAACAAATTCTGGATCTGATCAATCTGGGTTAGAATCCTCTATTCACTGCGGTGTAGTTTGGGGATCTGGAACCAGTTATTTAGCATCTCAGAGCCTCCAATTCTTCATTTCTAAATCACAAGTAAGGTAGTTAACACATAGTTTCCGGCCCATAGCAGGCACTCAATAAAAGATAGCTCGTATTATTGTCATTATTTTTCTTATTTCCTTTATAAATTGTAGAATTTGGGGTACCCTGGGATACAACTGCCTGAGGCTTTTCTCCACCCTTCCAATTACACGATATGGGCCAACATGTCAGCTGTTCAGGCTGCACCAGTGTTGTACCAAGGCACTGAGTGTGGGGGTTAATAAGATTCACCGCCTGTAGAGAACTTTAAAGTAAAAACAACACAAGCTAAAATTTGGTTTGCTCTTATTACCAGGTGTGGGAAATTTAAAGTCACGTCAGTGACAAAATATCCCTCTCTTCTGGGACAAATATTCCTGCCTCTCCCTTGTACATCAGCAGTCAGCCTTAAGGCCCAGTAGTACCTTTTTGGTAAAACAGTTCGAAGGTATTCTGTGACACTTTGCTAGTGAATTGGAATTACTTGGAAACATTAGTAAAGTTCAGACGCAAGATCCATATAGATTTAAATTTCGCTGTGCTTCAAAGATCTGGGTAACTATTAATGTTTTTTTTTTTTGTTTTGTTTTAGTACTCATGGTTTTTCTTTGAAATAATTGCAAAGTCCATGGCCACATACTTGCTGGAAGAGAATAAAATTAAGGTAAGCAGGCTCGAGAATATTTTTTGTTTTATTTTAATTGTTGAATAACAATCGTATGTCAGAATAATATGTAACAAAGAATGCTAATTTTACGTGAGGCAGTGATGCGCAAATCCCCTTTTGTATTAAAGGACTCTTGGCCTTTTGCTTTGTTAAATGTTGCCTTCAAAAACAATGGCTGTATTGCGCAAGTCAGAGGTTTCATTGTTCATATGTCCTCATAGTCCAATCTACTCTTCCACATAAATTGTTTTCTATCATTATTTTCCATATGAAACTCACTACTTTTGAGGCTTTGCCTTTGTCTTATGATTTAAAAATGTCTATGTTGAAAGATTCAGTCAGAAAAAGAACAAGTACCATATCAGATATAACCTTTCTATTACAAAGATATAAGGCATGTACAAAGTTAAAAAAAAAAAACTTGATGTGGTACATACATGTGTTCCTATAATGTAGTATATGCATTTAATTGTTTTTAAAAATTAGTTTAAAGGTACAGGTTGAGAATCCCTTATTTGAAGTGCTTGGGACCAGAAATGTTTCATATTTCAGCTTGTTTCAGATTTTGGAGTATTTGAATATACATAATGAGATACTTTGGGGAAAGGAGCCAAGTCATAACACAAAGTTTATATACACCTTATATGCATAGGCTGAAGGTAATTTTATGAAGTTTTCTGCATTTGTACTTGTGTTTTAACTGTTACCCATCACATGATGTCAGGTGTGGAATTTTCCACTTGTGGTATCATGTCGATGATCAAAAGGTTTTGGATTTTGGAACATTTCAGAGTTTTTGGTTAGGGATGCTCAACCTGTACAAATAAGTTTCATTAGTTATAGAAACCATAAAGATAAGACTTCTTAAGTAAAAGAATATCTACCTCGCAATCATCATTTTATCAAACTTTCATAATGTAAATTTACTGAAACTGAGATGCATGCTTACTTTGTGTGCCAGGAATAAATGGAATGAAAAACTGGGTTGTTTCTGTATCCCAAGAACACACTATTCCAGAGTCGGGTTGGGATGACCCATTCTTACTGGTAATGAAAGTCAGTTATCTTATTAGAAGACCAGACATTTCTGGTAAGAATCTAGAGTAAAGTACACATTGAACTAGTGATACCATTTTTGAGTTAGGAGAAAAATTATACTTCAGTTTAAAAACATATTTACATCTAGAATGTGTTTGAAAGTAAAAGTGGTAGTTGATTTAAACCTTTTGGAATTCTTTTTTCCTCTCCCTATTCCATTTAAGCTTCCCAGAGGCCAGCGATTTCCTGAGGCATATCATCATGTCTTACATTCATTGCTGCTTGCCATAATTCCCCATGTGACTATTCGCTATGCAGAGATTCCTGAGGAGTCCAGAAATGTGAATTATAGTTTGGCTAGCTTCCTGAAGGTGAGTTAGAGGCAGCCAGAACATGGTAAGGAACTCTTCTTTATGGCCAGGGTCTTGCAAACCAAAGGAATAAATAATAACTGACTGTCTAATGATTCTGCTAGGTCTTTATAAGGCTGTTGGAGTAACACTTCTGTCCGAATTGTTAGATAAGCCAAGTTTGGGATTATCTTACTTCCACCGAAATGGCTAATGAATTAAATCTGAGGTTGCACACAAGTGGCTTAACTGGAAGACAAGTTTTGCTTATTTTATGAGATATTTCAGACATACTTTAATTTGACTGCTCTTAGATGGGGCATGCACTTTCTAGGTTGCTCTGACCCTCTTTATACACCTGAATCACTTTTCTGACCCCCGTTGGCTTTTGAGTTTGCAACTTTGGAGCTAAAGCAACCCATTAGGTGAAGTAACTGGAGTCTACATGTTGCTAGTACACACACGTAAATGAAAATTGTTAGTTTTGGTCAGGTTATTTTATTTGAGAGATACCACAAGTCCCTATGTTTACAAAGGAGAGCACATATATCACTGTTACATTTTGTCATTGTCAGTATGTAGGTGGCAGTGCTAGGATGTAACTGCTTTATCAAGAAACAACAATATTTGATTGCAGGGGCCAGGCATGGGTTTGTAACACATTTAGATTTTGCTTGCTTCTTTCTATTACCCTTTTCCTTATAGCTTATCATCCCTTATATTCTTCATGAACTTAATGAACTTCATGACCAACGATCCATCCATTAGTTTTAGTATCTAACATACCCTTGCTTCTTTTAATTAAAATTGCACAACTGCATTTCAGATCTGCAGGCTATCCTTTGCTTTTTTCAAAAAATGTTTGAGATGAAGTCTCTCTGTGCTGCCCAGGCTGTCCTCAAAGTCCTGCGCTCAAGCAGTCCTCCCGCCTCAGTCTCCTTATTAGCTGGGCCAATAGGCAAGTGCCACTGTGCCTGGCTCACAGTGTGATTTTCTAACATGAGACCTTTTCTTTGCCAGAATTAAAGTTTTGACACTATTTCATAAGCCTTTTTCTGTATTGAAAAGTAAGCATCCACATGTGTCTTTTTTTTGGTACTGGGGATTGAATCCAGAGCAGTCAATCTGTGCTACATCCCCAGCCCGCCCACCCTCCCTCTCTCTCTTCTTTCTTTCTTTTCTCTCTTTTTCTTTCTTTCTTTCTTTCTTTCTTTCTTTCTTTCTTTCTTTCTTTCTTTCTTTCTTTCTTTTCTTTTCTTTTCTTTTCTTTTCCTTTCTTTCATTTCCTTCTTTCTTTCTTTCATTTCTTTCTTTCCTTCCTTCCTTCCTTTCTTCCTTTCTTTCTTTCTTTCTTTCTTTCTTTCTTTCTTTCTTTCTTTCTTTTTTTATTTCTTTCTTCCTTTCTTCCTTTCTTCCTTTCTTTCTTTCCTTTCTTTCCTTTCTTTCCTTTCTTTCCTTTCTTTCTTTTTCTGATAGACTCTCACTAAGTTGTCCAGGCTGGTCTTGAACTTGCAATCCTCTTCCCTTGCACCTGGGATTACAGGTGTACACCACCATGCCTGGCTACCACATGTCTTTTTAAAGTTAAAAAAAAAAAAAGGATGAAATTAACTGAAATGTAAAATCTTAATTTCTTTCCTGGAGTTTAAACTTGTAGTAACTATGTAAGGGGAGCAGAACATCATTGATTTAATGTCAGTATTTACTAATTCAAGTCCACAAAGATTTGCTTGCCTTCTGTGTGAGTATACAAAGATGTGAGAGACTATCTCTGTAGTCACACTCAAATACATATGCAAGATAGAGTTTATAACCATAGTACTGAAGATGCAAACAATGATACAGAAGAAGAAAGAGAAGACTCATGACCAGGAAGCATGGGCAGAGACAAGAAGCGTAGTTCAGAGTTCCCCAAGACAAGAGTTAAGGTGTTGCAGGTGGAGGGTCCCTGGGCAAAAAGGATGAGAGAAGGACTCATTGTGTAGTGAGTTTAAGATGTGTGAAAAAAAAGCTAGAAAGGCCATCTAGTGCCAGATGGTGGAAGGCCTTAAGTGTCAGGTTAAGGAGTTTGGGTCTTGACACATACACAGTGGAGAAACACCAGAGAATTTTGAGGCTAATTTTATTGCTGGTATGATGGATAAAGTGAGGTAAAGACCAGGGTCAGTACAACCAATGAGGAGACCAATCGTCTGCCTGGCAGAGTTGGCTTGTCTTTTAGGTTAAACTCTTCCCTAACCTTCCTGTGCAGCCTTGCTCGGCTGTCCTTTACAGGGTTCTGTGACACTTCTTACTGTGCTGTACTTTAAGTATTTGTTTGACTTTAGCATTGGAAAAGAGCGAGGAGCATGTCTTTTTCAATTGCTCATTTCTCTAGAATACAATACATTATCTCAAACACAATAGTTCCTCCACATGTTTCGAGAATTGTATGATTGAGGTCTTTGAGTCTCTAGTCCAGTGATAAGTCACTTTGCCCTTTAGCTTTTTCTTTAAGGTCACCGGAAGCTCTGACAGCTCTTATTCTATTATCTGTAAAAAGGAAAATGTCACCCATTTAGCATAGAACAGATTAAATTTTTTTCAAATTATACTTGATAGACTTTTAAAAGAATTACATAACTAATCATTTATTATGTTGTGGTTCCTATAGCGCTGTTTGACTCTAATGGACAGAGGATTTGTTTTCAATTTGATAAATGACTACATATCTGGATTCAGCCCCAAAGATCCTAAGGTAAGTTAGAGGGACACACTTTGTAGCAGATGTCAGTCATTAGAGCATGGCATCAAGGGTGACACTCTTCTGTGGGATTTGGAACTGGTGTTTTCATTTAGGCACTTTGAGTATTGGTGTCCATCAAAGCAGGGAATATTGGACAGTGTTTTGGGGCTTCTCCAGACACACACCTGATCAGCAAGTGACCGGCAGGACTCAACATACACTGGTA
The DNA here is from genome assembly GCA_004026905.1 of Hystrix cristata. NCBI lineage: Eukaryota > Metazoa > Chordata > Mammalia > Rodentia > Hystricidae > Hystrix > Hystrix cristata. The sequence continues at coordinate 20,259 of PVJO010017671.1, read as the reverse complement.
CACCTGACTAGGATTCGTGAGAGGACACAATAAGGATACACATCTGGCGCCAGAAAGGACACAGGCATCCAGTGAAGTTTGCGGCAGCCCCTATGTGGCTGTCTTGGGCTGTCTCTCTGCTGTGAAGGGTCACATGACATAATCTCCCATCAGCAGTAAAAATGCAGGCACATGTGTACACCATTTCTTTTCTGGGAATTCCATTTAAGACTCAGAGTTGACAGTTTTTATTGGGGGGGCTGGTCGCATATTAAAGACTGATCAAAATTCTAGACTCCCAAGAAGAGAAGCCAAACAGGTGTTCATCGTGCGTCACGTTGTTTGTACAAATAGCCAAGCAGGTAGGCATGAAGGCGCAACTTTATCATGTAGGGAGCATGTCGAAATTCAGTCTCTCAGATGCCAGCCAACATCAGCCTTACAAGAAGCCTTTCAAAAAAGATAACAGTCTCAGGCTTGCTGTGTTAACGCTTTCCTGTACCTCGAAGTATGCTTATAATACTGAGCGCTTCTGTTGTGAAAACTAATGCTGTATATTAGATTCTCAAAATAGTAAATGCCTCTTCAAAGTAAATTAAATGGATAACTTCTGTCCATTTAGGTTCTGGCTGAATACAAGTTTGAATTTCTACAAACAATTTGCAATCATGAACATTACATTCCTCTGAACTTGCCAATGGCATTTGCGAAACCTAAATTGCAGCGAGTTCAAGGTATGTATTTGTATATTCCACCACTTGGAATTGTTTTTCTCTTTTTTTGCTAGTGCTAGTGTAGTATAGTGTTTTCTAATTAGACCAGTTAATTTGAAGGTAATCTCAGAATTGTTACTATCTGAAGATAAGTCCACTAATGGTGTTCTGCATTTCTTCCATAGTATCAGTGGCAGTATTCGTAGTATGAAGAAATCAAGTGTGTTATATAGATTGCTGAAAAAACACAGATGTCAGATACTAGTAAAATTGCTCTCTGTAACAGTGTTTAGAATCTCATTTGAGACTAAGTGAAAAAATGCATTTCTGCTGAAAGCATCAAAAAAATATAAAGACAGACTAAAATGGTAACGTGTATACTGAATTTATGAAATGCCTTCAGTTTTAATCTCCGTTGCTAGTTTTATTGAATGCTTTGTTGTATAGCACTATTCTTATGTTACTATGTTTTTTATTTGTCCCTTTTCTTTTCATATATTAATTAGATTTTTTTTCATTTGCGGTGGACCATTTGACTTCAGTAGGTAGGTTTAACTCGGTTCACTCTAAAGAAGTTTGCTGTATTTTTTAACACAATTGATTTGATGAATGGCTAAAATGGATGGGGGCTTTCTTTGCTTTTCAAATCCTCCCTCGCCAAAATGAGCCTTTGGATGTTGTACCCAGAAAGATCTAAAAGACAGTGTGTTTGCTTACTTTTAAAATAAATTTGAATGTTGCCAGAGGAATCAATTTTCAAATGTCTACCCTCAGAAAACAAGTTCCTGCTGCAAGCCAGCTTGGGGGCAAGGGATGGGCTGAGGGTATCTGGTCTTTAAGTGTATCTCACCTCTCCCAGGCTTGCCTCCTTCCCTCTGACCCTGTTTAATGGCTACTTGGCCACAGTTTTAAAGATGTGGTTGAAAAACCTGATTGGTTTTATTCAAATCAGTAAAGTAAAAATATTGATTACCATTTGCAAAATCTACCCAGATACGGCCACCTTGGTGGTTAGTCAGTAGAAGCACAGAAAGTGACTGAAATTCACCAGAGAGCATTCACAATTCAGGAAGAATGCTTACATCTGCCTTGGTCTTTAGGAAAGTATCTTAAAATCCTAGTACCTCCATCCAACCACACTCTTACTAGATTCTGAGTATGCATCGCTCGCATACTTCCCCCAGTATTGATAGCAATGAGGAAGGCAGGGAAAAGAAAGGATGGACAGGTAATCGAGATTTAGGATTAAATTAGTCTCTTCACAGCATGCATCAAGTGCTAACTGTATATGCTGCATTGTATTGAAGAGGCAAAGAAATATATTAAAGATGTGCCCTCAGCTTTCTGGCCTTATTAAATTACATAGTAGGGGTAAGGAAATAAATGTAATAGAAGTCTACTATAGAAATCACTAAACTTGATCACAATCCCCTCTGAGTTCTTCTGAGTTGTTACAAGGCAAGTCCCAATCAGCATATTAACATCTGGGGTTTGAAACAGAATGAAGTCCTAAAAACAGATTGAAAGAGATAATTTGAGGTGGCAATTTTGTGAAATGAAAGATTTGTATTTGCGTGGTGATGAATTGGAGTGCAATGAGGCTTTTTCTTGCTGTTCTCATACGCCATGCGAATATTCAGGACAGTATGTAACGATCGCTAAAACAGTCAACACGTTATACTATTAGAATGATTCAGTGTCTAGCTTCTCTTCCTGTTCGTACTTTATAAGTATAGATAGATAAGTAAATCAATGTAGAGAATCATTCGAGTTTATAGTTGTAATGAACTCTTTTCAGATATAAAGTAATGTGTGAAAACACTGCCAGGTTCAGCTTTTAAGATTTCTAAGAGTGCAGAAGAATCTAGGGACTTTATTGCTGACTGAAGTTCCCATTAAAGCTATCATCTAGCCCTGCTGTGCTCCAGTTTTGTACAAATTTGCATGCTCATTCTATATGATGAAAGAGTTACTCAGATTCAAGAATGATAAAAATTAAAGCTCTTGCTGGTATGATCACTTACTAAATAATAATTATAATATTTTATAAAAGGGTTCTAAATTTTATTGTACTGCAGATTCAAATCTTGAATACAGTTTATCAGATGAATATTGCAAGCATCACTTCTTGGTTGGTCTACTTCTGAGGGAAACCTCCATCGCTCTTCAAGACAATTATGAGATCAGATACACAGCTATCTCTGTCATAAAGAATCTTTTGATAAAACATGCGTTTGACACTAGATACCAGCACAAGGTAAGGATGTGCATACTGTCCTCAGCATCACATTAGTCAATTTCTACTAAGAATTTTCATTCAAGATAAAGTTTACAGCAAGGAGCATAATGTAAGCTTTAATAAGTATTTTTACAAATAAGTTTCGTTTCTGTTCAAGTCGTTAGGTTTTAAAAACTGTCCAGGTAACTGTTGAGGAAAAATACTAGTTTCTCAAACCATGTATTTATTTTTTGTGCTGAGGATTGAATTCGGGGCCTTGCACACACTGAACAGGTCCTCCACCACTGAGCTATATACCCTCAGCCTGTCAAACCATAAAGAACAACATAACTACTTCAGTGATTTATTATATAAACTAATAATTAAGTATGTTAAATATATCATACATAAAATTTGTAACATAAAGACTTCTCACTGAAAAAAAATGTGATGATGTGTTATTCTCAATAGCTATAGGTGTGCCTGTAAACCTTACCTCCTTCCATACAGTACACATTTTCTACACCTTTAGTAGGTATATGCAAATCTGTTTGGTCTTTTGTTTGTTTGTTTTCTGCAGTGCTGGCGATCAGTCTCCAGACCTCACACATGCTAAGCAGGTGCTCTGTCACCAAGCCGAGCCTCCAGCCCCATAATCTTATTGACATTAAATCTTGCAGGCTTGAACATAGTACACTGCAAACTGTATGGTCTGGAACAACCTGTCTTACTTTGCTGGTATCCAGTGGCTCAAGTAAACATCATACAGTTTCATAGTTAGTCATTTATCCTTTTATATTTGAACATAAACAAAATTATGTTGTAAGTTATTATGGTAATCGTTCTGGAAAGTTGACTTGGAGATGGATTGCATTCTTTTCCTATAGAAGTCCCATTTGTCCTTTAGAAATGCCTGCCAGTGAATGACATCCACTTGTTTTTTTAATTGCCAGTGTTTTTTGGCTTAGAAATATTGCTAGTTTTTGTCATGTGATTCTGTCCTAAAATGGATCAGCTCCTTAATTTTAAATGTATTTATTGCTTAGTACAGTTCATATTTTGTCACCTTGTAACCATAATAACATACTCCCATTTGGTATAGTTTTCTCTATTATGTGCCCTTTCTTTTTCCTTTTCTTTTCTTTTTTTGAATGCTGATATTCATTTAACTTAAGAGTCGTCCAGTCCAACCAAGCTTGGTCAAGCCTCTAACAAAGCCACGTATCCCCAGGTTCTAGTTAACTGCCACATAATGTTTAGTAATGGGTAAAAAGGATCTTATGCAGTGTGGATGAAAACATCTTTAGTTGTGATTTTAAATTATTCACAGGAAAATACAAAATGAATTTCTCTCCTTCTCAGGCAGGAAATTGTATTTTTTCTGCCATCTCTTCAGATGAATAAAAATGGGATTTCATCTGTGTCTAACATAGAGGTGGAATTTAAACATTTTACATCACAAATTTAGACATTTAAATTTTTAAATTCTGAGAGCAATATGTATACACACCCATGTGCACATACACACATACAAAGAAATTCAACAATATGCCTATTTGAGTGTTGGAGGTTTTAGATTATGGGTAAGTTTGAAATAGAGAGTTTCATTACCCATTCAGTGACATCCAAAGCCTTTTCCTCTTTGCTCAAAAGCTTCAGACAGGCATTACATCATGGATATAGGGATCTCTCTAGAAGAACTTAACTTACTTCATGGGCCTGGTTAACCAAAGCCTCAATTGTAGTGTTTGGGATGAGGATATAAAACGTCTTTCTCTGCCTGGTGCAAAGAGTTCACCAGCAACCTGGGTAAGAGGCCATTTGTCAGATACATTCAAATAAAACACGTCTCTCCCTAGTGATGAGGTAAGGTGAGGGTTGGGAGAGGCATTAAGCCCCCATAATTTCCATCAAGTCCCCCAAAATGACCCCAAATAAATAGTTGTTTCAGAATTATGGAAAGCCTGTTTTGAGACTAGACTCCCACCCCTACCCTTTCCAAACACATTGCCATTCCTAAGCCTCTCCTCTAACGAAAATCTGGAGCTCCTGCTATTATGCGTTACTCATAAACTGCTCGGAGAGATCTCTCGTTCTACTTACCATGAGACATCTTTCTTATTAAGAACAACAATTGTTCTTTTTTAACATTTGTCTTGGGGTCTATAGTTCTTGTATCCATTACACATGATGTTACCACTTAAGAGAATTGCAATTTCTATTTCTAGTTGGGCCATCAACAATATTTTTTCTTCCTTGAAAGCAATCTGTGTACATGGTAACAAATAAAAATCAAAATGCCCCCCTCCCGTTTGTTATCTCTACACCCTATTTCGCCTCTCCAGAAACAACAACTATTGTCAGTTCTCATGTATACTTTCATGCGTGCCTAAGCTTATCATTACGCATTATTTTTCACATTATTTTTACGCATTATTTTTCAGCAGTACATCCTAAAGATTAGAGCAACTACATTTAGAATATTAGTTGCATAGTATTTTATCATATGGATATACCTCATTTTATTTATCGAATCAATCTTCTTATTAGCAGATTTTTAGGTTGCTGTCTTTGGGGCAGGCAAAATTTGTAGTTTATTTGGTGATGACTGTACATTTTCCAGTTCCTGCCTACCTTGGAGTTGTGTTTCTTTGTCTAGAGGTCACTCACTATCAGAACTAAATTGGATTCCTACCTAGAAGCCATAATAAATAATGCAGCTAAAATGTATGGAGGACTTCCCATATGCCAGACACTATATTAAATACCTCACATAAATTAATATAATTATTAACATCCCCATTTTACCAAAGAGGAAGTTTGGTTAAGTGACTTGATCAAAATCAAGTAGCTAGCAGTAGGAGAGCTGGTGTCCATTCATGTCTAATTGCGAAATCTAGACTCTTAACCTTTAGCTATACTGCCTCTCAAATGGGTGTTAAAAAATTAGAGAGCTGTCCCCCAAAAAGCGTAGTCTCAATGGTGACGAATCTTGGAACCAAAGCCATGAAACAGAGGCAAGTAATGAGAGCTGTGTAGCCTCATGAAGAATTAATTTGTACAGGATCCTTATAACTCCGATCAATGTAATTATGATATGTCATAACGTGAGCTAAGACAAATAATAACAACAAGTATGAAAAAGGTAGGGCTTGGGGATTTAGCTCAGTGGCCTAGCAAGTCCAAGGCCCTGAGTTTGAGCCCCAGTGCCCCCAACAGGAAGAAAAGAAAAAGGTGATAAGAGAGCCAGAGGAAGAGGGGGAAGAGGAGAGAAGGGGAAGAGGATTAGAAAAAAAAAAGGAGCTGTAATATGTACATGTAACCACTCCCCAAGATGATCGTAAACTTCATGAATTGCAAACATGTACTAATAAAATAAAATAAAATTTAAAAAATGAATTAAGACAATTCATGGTAATTGTGTCCTAATATTTAAAGGGTTGCCATGTAAAAGTAAAGGTAGATTTATTCTTTTTAGCTTCAGAGTGTAGGGTTATAACTAGGAGGTTGAAATTACAAGGACCTTTCAACCAAAGGTCCTTTGTAAGAAAACCTGAGAGGACTGGAGTTTTTAAGAAATTGTACAAAGTAATCATTGTCAGGGATCAATGGAAGGACCATTCCTGCCTTGGGCAGGATGTTGCACTACATTAGTGGTCTTCAAGCCCGTTTGTATGTCAGCACCATCTGGGGCAGCCCGGACCTACAGAATCAGACTCTTCTGGTGGCATAGACTGTCACTGATAGAATACTGTGTGTGCAGTAAATCTATTAAGAACCGGTTTTGAAATTCACAAGAGAACGTGTTAATTGCCCAATTACATATGAAAAATTGTTCAGCCTCAAGAATAAATGCAAACTAGAACAATGAGGTACTATTCATCTTCCATATTTTGTAGTTTGATCATTTTGCCCTAGAGATCTTATCTAAGTCTCTAGACAAACTTCACAAACTTCTGAAATATGGAGGGCAACTCTTATGGTGCTGCAACCATAATTTTCTCTGATTCGAATGTATATATCTACTGAAAAATGACCATAGCTGAAGAAAGCAAATAAATTTGTAGAAGAGGCACCACGCTAGTTAAGGGGATTAGTGGCCAGCTTTATTTACTTACAAGTGTATCAATCTCCCAAGTTGGATAATTGATTTATGGTGCTCAGATCACATTACTGTAATTGGAGCTTTAATCAAAGCAAAAAGTGTTTCTTGAATAAATATAGAAATTCGCCATTTTTCACTTTTGCATTTGCTCTTTCATTCAGCCAATAAGCACCGACCGTGTGCTGTGTGCCCAGGCACGGGGGATGAAGCAGCAAACAAGACAGAAACAGTCCCGCTTCCATAAAATTCAACCCTCACTGCAGTTAAAGAACAAGACTAATACTATCTGCTTTCTAGATTGACTGCTATTAAAAACAACCTCTAACTTCATGTAGTTATGTTTGATGGATGTGTTTTGATTCTGTATTCTGTATAAATCCAAATGCTCACGAAGTTCTGGAGTAATTAGTTTTGCGATTCTAAGTATAGAAAGACTCATGCTTTACTAATTTGTTGTAGATAATAGCCCACTTTTAGTCTTTTAAACTGACATATGAAGCTGCTTATTTGTAGTATATACATATTATCTAGCAATTCAGCTTTTGGTAATTGTTTTTCAGAACCAACAAGCCAAAATAGCACAATTATATCTCCCATTTGTTGGACTGCTTTTGGAAAATATACAGCGATTAGCAGGCCGAGATACTTTGTATTCTTGTGCAGCCATGCCTAATTCTGTAAGTATTCATGTATTTCTGTTTTGAGTTTTATTCTGTTTTACTGAATATATTTGGAATTGGGCTTATATGCTGTATGGGCTCAATCTTAAGAGTTCACTTTTTACTTTGTTATTACATTTACACTTTTTCATGGAGCAGTGCTTCTCAGACTTTCATGTGCATGTGAATCAGCTGGAGAATTTGTTAAAAGACAGATTCTGATTCAGTAGGCCTTGGGCCAGGGCTCAAATAATAAGGTTCAAAAGAGCACCATGATCCCCTGTACCCAGTGCTTTGTTCGTAAGATCTATTGCTGTTAATATGCCTTGATATATTTATTCAGTTTGAAAACTGGTCAAAAGATTCATCACTTCCAGAATGTTAGACCCTGGGGATTAAACTGTATTCCTTTGCTTCTCCCCTTCCTTGGTAGTCTGCTTTCAGTGCTTCTTGGTGAGTCTCCTAGCTCATCACAGTTTGCTTTTCATTTATTTCTTTTAGAACTTTAACACTTACCAGAAACTTTGGAGGTCATCAATTTTCCATTTGGCAAAACTAACTTTTGCCATTGTGATAATTAAAACACTTCTCACATAAGACTTTAAAAGGTTTCTACCCACTGGCCCTAGTTTTGCTGTCTAGAGACACACAGAACACATCTGTTCTGACCTCCACAGGTACCCATTCCACATGTGCCTTCTAAATTTTTTTCCAGGCCAAATATCTCTGTCATTCTGAGCCCTTTACTTTCTTGGTCACCCTTTACTTTCTTGGTCACCCTTCTGGATATTCTCCAAAGTCTCAATTTAAAAGTATGGTGTCTGGTGGAACTATTAACTGGCACCCCCTTCCATGTCTGAAGGCCCAAGATCACCTTTGCACTTTGAGTAGCTCTGTCATATTGTTGGGTGGCAGGTTACACTGTGCCCTGTACAGCTGGATACATTGTCTATGAAATACCCCAGCTGATGTGTGACGCCTGCCCCCAGACTCCTGAGAAAGCCGCTTTTAAACTCGCCCAATGTCTTGGTTGCCTGTGGCACTCAGTCGTGTCAGTTAGCTGAATTTGGATGCTGTATCACCTATCAAGGGTCAAGCTGGTCTTTCTTCACATACTAGCTCAGTGGTGATGCTCACTCCACGTATATTTGACAGTGATCCTATACTGTCCTTTCTTTTGACGCTCAGATTTACCTAGGGCTCCTGGTCATACTCCTACTTCTAGCATTGTCCCTCATTCCAAGGAGAACTGAATCATGTTTAGATTATGCCAATTGCAGCTATCTAGAATTATGTCACTGGGTCAGAGGTCTTGGTTACAACAGTATGCTAGTGGCTGTTTTTAAAAAGACAGTCACTAATTTAGCTACTTTTCTTGTTGCTGAGACAAAATACTCCACACCCAAAGTTAAAGGAGGAAACATTTATTTAGCTCACAGTTTGTAGAGGTTTCAGTTCATAGTTGGTTGGCTTCAAGGCAGGGTGACACGGCAGAGGGGCATCGCAGAGGAGAAACAGTCCATGACAAAGCAGGGAAGGCAGAAAGTAGCCAGCTGTGAAGTAGCAACCAGCAAGTGATAACTGACGACCCTCTTTCTGTCCCTTATATTTTATCCAGGCTACCCACCCTTGGGGCGGGTAGCGCTCACACCCTTAATCCTAGTATCAGAACATCCTTGATCCCAGCATCACACACCCTAGATCCAGCCACCTCCAAAAAGCCCACCTATGACTGTGTGAGGCTTTGGGGAACATCTAGATACAAGCCCTAACACCTAACTACTAAGTAATGTACCTGACTTTAGACTTTCACAGCAGGCTTTAACAGCAAGTTTAGTCTGTTAATTCCAGTTTCTTACCCTAGTGTTCAAATTGGTTTAAGTGACAAGGGTATCACATTCTGTTACAGGCATCCAGAGGTGAGTTTCCGTGCAGCTTTACCTCACCTACAAATAGAGGAAGTCTGAGCACTGACAAAGACACTGGTAATTAAGCCCTTTACATGTTTAAAAATGTATACCATACTTCTCTGAGTTTTTGAAATATTTCATAATAACATTATACATAGCACGATGGCTACTAATTTAATTAAAATCTAACTCACACTTGCAGCCATATTTCTTTGCCTAGTTTGTATAAATTTGTTCAAAACATAGCCTGGTATACTGAGAAAATGGAAGATAATGGAAAAAAAAATTAGTTTCTCAACCTCATGTGTCACCAATTTTGGGCAAGGTACTTTCCTTTTCTGGATCCAAGTTTTCATTACAAAATTGTTTCTTGAATGATGTGGCTTTATTTTATGATTTCTGGGGGGTTGCTTGTGGTTTCATACATAGCAAAGTGTTTTGAGAGGTAAAAGAAAAATTGCTTAACCTTTACTTGGTTTCTTAGAATCTTTATATAATAAACTTCACATTTTAGATGACCAAGATCTATTTATCTATTTGCTATATTTTAAAATAATGTAGTATTTTGTGTGTGGCAGTGGAGATGGAATCCAGGACCTCACCCATACTAGCCACATACTCTGCACCAGGCCACATCCCAAGCCCCTAGTACTTATTTTTTGTAATCCATTTGTAGTTTTATTAAATTTCCAACTTAATGAATGCTACTGCTTAAAATTCAAATAATTACCACTTATCACTTATGGAACACAAAAACACAGACGTGAATATGTTTAATACATCATCTAAAAGTGACAACAGAGGAAAAGATGTTTAATTTAAAAAAAGATTTTCAAAAGTAAGTTATAAAATGTGCTCCATTTTTAAAATTGTATTTTGTGAATCCTCATCATTTTTATCTACATATCAGTCCTAGTACTTACTCATTTAAATATTTTTGACAATTTCTCTTATTGCTAATAAGGACTTGAATTTTTCTTCCAGTTTATGGGTCTTTTCAAAATGGACATGGAATTAGGAGGGAAGATTCAAGAGGTTCCCTCATCCCAGAAGGAGCAACAGGATTTCCAGATCAAGGCAACATTGTTGAAAATGTAAGAACCTAAGTATGTAAGATGACCCTAGTGATATGTTAGGCTATTATAATTTTTCTTTTTATGTAAGTATGTGACTCTATTCTCATAGTCCATCTTGGATTTGTAAAAAGCATTCCATAATTTTTGGATATTTTAGCAATCCCTTCCTATTCTGGAAGCTGGTACTCGGATGTCTTTGTTTTTTAAAATGCCATAGTCTCCCATCCATCCATCCATCCATCCATCCATCCACTGAGACAGGGTCTCACTGTGTCGCTCAGGCTAGGTTTGAACTCCTGGGCTCAAGAGACCCTCCTGCCTCAGCCTCCCATGTATCTGGGAGTACAGGTGTGTACCGTCACACCCGACTTACTTGGCTATTTTAAACTCTAGGAGACAAAGCACTCATTCATCTTCAAGCATTCTAACTTTGAATATCTTCTTTTACTCTAGCACATTCTAACCTGTTCTAGAGCGTTTTTTTTCCTCAAATTTTTATTAGTGTGTATTTGTGATATAGTAAATACATTCCTCATGGGAGAATTGATATATAAACTTGATCCTTTTTACTTCCCCTTCCCCACTCTCCCTTTTTCCTCACCACAAGATTCTCTTCCAATTCTTTGAATAACCAAGTCTTTGATTCATTGATCCTTTTTTTAAGTCTAAATTTCATTAATTTCTATTCTGATCTTTTTAATGTCTTTCCTTCTATTAGGTTCAGAGTTGGATTGTTCTTATCTTTCTAGGCCCTTAGGACCTTGGAATACATCATTAGCTTATTTACTGAGGATCACTCTTAGAGGGGGAAGCTCAAGTTTAAAACATCTAATGTGCCTTCTCATTTAAACAAAGCACATCCTGGCAGGACTGATGTAGCCTTTTACTCCTTGTGATAGAATAATGACACTAATTTAAGAGAAAAAAAATAGGTCCTCACATTGATGGTCTCAGAATCCTAGCATCACTTAGAATATGTCCTTCAACTGTTCCATCTAGTTGTTTCAAGCCTAATATTAAATTTTGAGATCACATTTTAGACTAGTAAAAAGTTTTGCCACAACTCTATGTAAAATCACAGAATCATAAAATTTAGAGTTAGAAGCCCCCATAAAAATTTAATCAACTCCAGCTCTCAGTTTACAAATAAAAATTGGGATTGTGACTTAGAAAAGCTACTCAGCTATGGCAGGGCTACACTCAGACTCTTTAATATTCCAGCTCCTTTTTCGCCTATATCATAGCACTCTAAGTATGCATTAGAATTACCTGGATTGCTTGATGGAAAAGATGGTCAGATCTCACTCCAAGTGAGATTCAGTAGGTCTGGAGCCTGCTAACACCTACAGATGATGCTGCTGCTTCTGGATAGGGAGCACCCCATGAGACCCACCGGACGACCCTACTTCCTTGTACTTTGGGTAATTTATTCACAAAGGTCCTTATTTAACACTATTTAGAATTATGACAACACACACTTTGATAGGTAAGGAAATAAAGGTCAGAACAGTTAAATGACGTGCTAGTAGTCATGCAGCTGCGAGCAGTCAGAGCCTAGGTCTGTTTTGCTCCATGTGGAAGTTCTGGGTAAATCCTTTGTGTGTCTCCCCAGTTTAAATCATAAGTAGTGGTTTTTAAGGATAAAGTTTTAGGAGATTATTGTTACTTTATTCATTTAAATCTCCCAAAAGTCAGATCTTGTTATGCTTAACTTCTGGTATTTTAACAGACATGGTTAAATAATAGGAACATCACTACTTTGTAGAGACTCTAATTTTGAAGTAATTCTGGATCCTCCTTAGTGTAATTATATTTTAACTAATATTTTAGACAATTTCACCAATAATTGGACATTGTACTTTAATAAACTAGGGATTCAAATTAAAGAGTTTAAAAATGTTTTTTATGCTTTCACATACCTTAAATTCCTCCATGCAAGTTATTTTTCCTGTAATAGTTACATATGATTTTAAATTTTTGCTACAAAAACACAAGGCATAAGGGAATGAGACTCGCACAGTATTCATGACTGTACCTTTATGAAAACCCCGACATAATTTTTAGTGGTGTTATTAGGTACTGTATCAACAAAGACTAGGCCCATTTACCTGCCAGGTGTAGCATAAAATTTAGACTTATGTTTAGAATTTTCCCTAAGAGGTCTAATGATACAGTTGTTGAATTTAAGGCTGTAGAAAACTGGAATATTAACAGTGCTTCACAAATGTACTGTCTTTATACCACAGACCCAACAGAGTTCTACAAGGAGTAGTGTATCCCAGTATAACCGGCTGGATCAGTATGAAATCAGAAGCCTCTTGATGTGCTACTTATATATAGTAAAAATGATTTCTGAAGGTGAGTTACCACTGTATTCATCATGAACTCTACCAGTCCCCCTCTTATAGGTTCAGACCATCATCTGTAAATAGAGCATATACACATTAGAAACATCTTTGAAGACTCTGACCTTAAATACCCCTTAATATGAACCTTAAAATAAGTTCATGTTAATCATACAGGTTTGATCATTTGAATCTTAATTTTATAAATTCATAAAATCATGCAATAGTTTTTGAAGTGCTATTTTTTCATGCAAAGTACATAATTCATTAAATGACTGATATAACAGGAAGGAAACAATAACCACAATTTGTATTTAATACTTTAACTTTTATTTGGCCCAGGATTTGACAAATCAGAACGAAAAGACAGGACAAGTTTTCCAAGGGTAGGGAATGCTGTCATCATCTCTTGTAGCATCACCGGATGGCACTGTTTGGTGGCAGGTTTTCAGGCTGCTTTTCTGCTGGATGCCGACTGTTATTAGTTGCTAGCATTACCAGTTTCTCTTTGCACTGTGTGATGGAATATAACAAAGATTTTCATAAAGCATGTCCTCTGGAAGTAAAATCACATGATCTTATTCTTAAATGCCACATTAACACAAAATTCCCTCCCTCTTCTTTTTCTCAAAAAAAAAGTATGCACAAATGAGAACATAAAAGCCACCTGGGTTAAGCATTGCACAATATATGCATGTATCAAAATATCACATGGTGCCTTATAAATATGTAGTTAAAAAAATAAATTTACAATAGGGCTAGGGCCGTAGCTCAGCAGTAGAGCACTTGTTTAACGTGCACAAGGCCCTAGCTTCCATCCCCGTCTTACAAAAATCAATAGAAAAATAAATAAGTAAATAAATACATATAAAATAAAAAAGGCACCTGGTACTGACCACTATAATTATTTTTCACTAGTTTTCTTTTTTTTTTTTTAAACTGGTGTAGAGATCAAACCCAGAGTCTTGTGCATGCTATGCAAGCACAATACCACTGAGCTAAATCTCTAACCTATTTTTATTTTTAGTAAATATTACATGTTTAAGTATTTTTGCAATAATGCAGGATATAAAGACATAAAATAATAGCCAACTAGCTAAAAAGCACTGAAATAAATAATTACTTAGATATAAATTCTGAAGTATACTAATGAAACAACAGCAACAACAACAAAACCTCTAGAATCTTTTTTAAGTGCCAGGAATGTACAATAGACAGTAAAAGTTAAAGATTACATTAAGGCTATGTGATGAGTCTTCATGTTTTAGAAAAGAAATAAGTAAAGGGAGATACTTTTTCATACTGGTAGTTTTTCATTCCAGGAAATAATGGATCAAATAAGTACTACAGTCACAACTTACTGTTTTTGTCTTCTCACAAGGTGAAGAGGGGGAGAATATCAAAATTGACTACTGATGTTTACGGGGCTTCTTTGTAGACTTCTTTGTCTCCTTTTGTAGACTCATGAGATGTTCCAAAACATTCAGTTACAGTTTATGATGGTTTCACAATACTGTGAATATGCTATAAACTACTGTATTGTAGACTCCTTAAATGGGTAATTTTGATACACAAATTCTTAATAAATGTTTAGGAAAAAAAAAGACACCCAACCGGGTAAGGTGGTGCACACCTGTAATCCCAGCACTTGGGAGGCTGAGGCAGAAGGATTGCTGTGAGTTCGAGGCCAGCCTGTGCTACATATTGAGTTCAAGGCTAGCTTAAGCTACACAGCAAGACTCTGTCTCGAAATAATTAATTAATTAAAGACACTCAAAAGATATATGAAAGAAAACACGAAAAATAAAAATGGTTGGGAATAGATGGGCCTGGTGGTATGTTCCTGTAGTCGAAGCTACTTGGGAGCCTAGGGCAGGAGGATTTCAAGTTTGAGCCTCCTCTGGGCAGTATGGTGAGACTCCCCCATCTGAAAAAAAATGGGTAGGATACCACTACAATTTAAATAAAGTAAGGGAAAGAGAGAAGGAAGGAGAGTAGAGATGAGCAACCGATTGGCTCTCACCTCTTCTACTCCTGTACACACACACACACACACACACACACACACACTCACTGTCATACACCACATACTCTGCAAACCAGAGACAAGTCTCTGGCTGCTTTTTTAATGCCATGGCTAAAACCATGACTTTCATTTCTTGTGAACTTTACAGTTCGTCTTCTTGTAAATGTTGACTTCGTTTTCTCTCTGCCAAATATCTGGTCTTTGTTAATTAGGTTTTTCTTTTTTCCTTTTTGATTTTACAAAGTACATTTCCATAACTAGTACACAGTGTTTGTTGTATCTCTTCTTTATCTTTGGTATGTATAGTGTCACACTGTGTATCTGTAAAGTCATGTCCATTTTATTGTGAAAAAGATCTCCTTCTAGATCCTTTTCAATGGGTGCATTCCAGTTACTTTTTCTTGTCCAGTAAATTCTACTTTAGTCTATATGCATTTAAATGTCAAGCTCTTACAAGTCCACAGCCTTCAAAGTTCTCTCTTTCTTTTTTACTGGGTCATAAACAGTAGCAACTTTAATATCAAGAAAAAGATGGTCTACCTTGTACACTTTCATATGGAGTGCAGGGATTCTGAAGAATGAATGTCCTTCTGTTTGTAGCTATATTAACTGAGAATAATTTACTATTTCAAAGTCTTAGAGCCATTTTCCAAACACGTTTCAGGTCTTAACTGCTTTACTGAAAAAAAGAGATGAGAGTCAGGGATTATCAACTATAGTTACACAATCTGAACCAACAGGAAAACTGTCCTCTTGAAAGAGATGGAAGACAAGGAGAAGCTATTTTTTCTGTAACTGTAATCTGGCTTATCTTTTTCGTGTATGCTCCAAAGGAACACTCTCAGCCATTTTGAGGTTTATCCACACCATGATCTGCACATGCAGATTCATTAGCATTCTTCAAGGCAACTTGTGCACTTGGAGGTCTCTCAGTACTACCATGTCTCCCAGGAAAGCCAGTGCTGATCTTTCTTTCTTACTAGACTTTGAACTATAGTCCAAAAGCCATCTACTCAAACAGGGTGTTTCCTTTTGCTTTGGAAAGAAGGGACTTAAAACTCTACTACAACTAGGCATATTTTCCTCTGAAGTTTCAGAATGGATTTTTCTGAGGGAATCCTGAACAGGTGCAAGGGGAATTTTTTTTTTTCCCTTTACACTGCTGTGTGGAGGCCTTTTTTTGTGTCATTTGTTTCATGTTTCCTTTTTAGCGAGCCAATTTTGTTTTCAGGAAGGTTTCTAACACCACAAAATCCCAACTTCTTTTGAGCATCAGGTTTAGATAGTACAGGAAAACCTGCAAATGACTTTTGGTGGGTAGTGCCTTCTGTGGTAGGCTTGCCATCATTAGAGGGAATTTTCTCAAAAGAAGTCTCAGGCACTTTAACATTCTCTCTAGTGACTGGAATTGGAATCTTTACACTTTGTGCCAATTCCGTTTTTAATCCAGATTTCATCTGTTCAGTACGCTGTTCTTTTACCGATTTGACAACCCCTGAGTTACTGCTGTGGGGTCTCTGCACCTGAGTTACTTCTGTGGGGTCTCTGACGTAAAAGACCGATTTAGTCTTTTGATTAGGAGGAAAGAAATCATCATCGCTATCAGAAAAGGAAACACAAAACCGTTTCTGGCATGTTTTTACTTTTGAAGAAAGCTTTTTATTTTCTTCTTTTAATTTATTAATTTCTGTACTGAGTCTATAAATACACTTGAGATTTAACTGTTGCATATCATACATTTCTTTCTGCAGTACTTTCTTGTATGTCTCATTGATTACGTGGCAGTCACACGTTTTTGTGCTTAACTGTTTTTGCAAGTCAAGAATGCTGCTATTGAGGATTTCCTGCTGTTTAGTCAACTCTTTAATTTTGGCTGTAGAGCCTGACCGCCTATCTCCCAACTGCACTTCTGACATACTCGTTATTTTTGCCTGTAAACGCTGTAGCTCTTTATCATGGACCTCTTTTAGTTTTAGCCATGCCTTTTCAAAGTTATCAGACGCCGAAACACATTCATTATACTCCAGTTCGTCTCCTGCTGAAGATTTCGTATCATTTCCCCTGCCTCCTTCACCCGAGTTGCCTGCCTGCATCATGCTTCACCGATTTGGAAACAACTGAGATGAGGTCCAGCGGCTCAGTGAGGCCGCTAAGCAAACAGCGAAACTACCGCTGACTAGAGCAAGCCTTAGTGGGCCTCTTCAGCTCTCCCTGCCCGCCCTGTTTACAGACCTTCTCGAAAGAGTCTATTGGGCCGGTAGAGCACGTGTTCAGGGATGATCGGAAGGTCCCGGCAATTTTCTGGAAAGGCGGCAACAGCTTTTCGTTGACAAAAACGGGAGATGGTTTCCTCCGCCACAGAAAATGGCGTCCGGCAGGCTGCCCGCTGACCGGAGCCTGGAAACCCGGTGCATTATGGGAGAACTTTGACTTCTCTGGGCAGGAAGATACCAAAAATCGCGGGGGGAGGTAACCACTAGCTTAATCTTTGAAGCAAATAAAATTTGACTCAGCTGTAATATTTTTTATTCTTAATGATCAAAATTGTGTAAACATTGAAAACTATCAATATTCATGATCTTATAAAACAATCAAAAGTAGCTAAGTCAAAACTTCCCCTATCACCCCCCCTGCCGTTAAGCCAACATCGCTCTGTCCAACGTTATTTTCAGAGGGGTGTAACGGTGGTTGGAAATTAAAGTCATACGCCTACTTTTGTGATAGCTGAAGCATTTTAAATTTAGAAAAGGGTTTGCGGGTACCATTAACTATGTCCAAGTAGGATTAAAGAAAAAAAAAAAAGGAATGCAGCCAGGCATGGCACATGGGCCTGGCACACGGATGCATGCCCGTAACGAGAGCACTTCGGAGGCTGAGGCAGGATGATCTCCACGAGTTCCAAGCCAGCCAGGGCTACATGGTGAGTTCAGGGCCAGCCTGAACTAAAAGTTTGTAAAGATCTTAATAAGTGGGTGTTTTAGGGAAGTGTATGTGATAGATTAAAATAATTTTTCTGCCTGAAATACTAGTTCCATGGCATGATAAAAGGGATAGAATATCAGAGTTTATCACCCGAATGCAAGGAAGGAGAAAAACGGAAAATGTATCAATCTCTTCTTATGAAGTTTACAGTTCTTCTACTTTTTTGGTTCACAGAGCCCTTTTTGGTCAGTAAAAAAGCACCTGACCCTCTCCTCAGAAAAATGCACATTAACCACCAATTTGCATTAGAATTTAGGGAGTTTGTGTACATCTAAAATGTACCACTAAAATTAAAAAAAATCCAGGTCTAAAGTAAAACCACAACTTCCTTTCCTGCCTTATAAGATGATACATATGAAGATTTGGATAAGCCATCTAAAAGAAGATTTATAGAGTAAGAGATGTGGATGCTGAAATAATTACATACTAAATGATGCATTTGCAATTAATTTTAAAAATACAACGTTGTGTGTTGGGCAGTGGGAAAAGAGAGGAGGATATAGATGAAACAAGATTGGTTGTGAGTTGATGGTTGTTAAAGCCAGGTTATTGGTAGTAGGAGTTTTCCTGGGCTATTTGCTCTTATTGCTTCAAGACTTAACACTTTATTTATTCTATTTTCAGATACTCTCTTAACTTACTGGAATAAAGTATCTCCTCAGGAGCTCATAAACATCCTTATACTTCTAGAGTAAGTTAAACTAATTATTTTCATAAACTTTCCTCTTGTTTGGAGTGAGTTTATTACCATTTATCTATGTACAACAGCCTATTTGTGAAAAATGTAGAAAATGTTCGGTTATTTTAATAACATAGAGGCTGGCATTCTTCATCCATCAATAGAAGAAAAAGATAGAGATAGAATGCTTGCAGTACTACAGAAGACTCTAGCTAATAATAGACCATCTTTATAGCCCAGCCGGAGTCTTTCTGTAATCTGGGAAAACTGGAAGTGATATCAGCTGTCCTATATCATTCATTTGGAGCAGATGTTGGATTAATTATAATGGGATTTATAATTTGTACTCTTGTGTAGAGCTGAGTAATTCTGCTTATTCCAGAAGTGGGGGGGTGCGTGTGTGCATTTAAAGACTGGGGAAAAGCCTCGTCTGGAGATGGAAAGTTGTCTTGTATACTGAGCTACTTTTACATGATTACTGAAAGCTAAAAGAAAAATTACACATAAAATGAAATGCAAGAAATTTTACATAAATAGTAAGCACGATTTACACAATTTATATGTGTTTCTGCTATACAGTAGAGGATAAGCAGTACATAACCGTTTGATTAGTCTTTGAAAATTGTGCAGAAAATGTAAGTAGACAAAACAGCAGTTAAGATTTTTTAAAATACTGTAATTATACCGAAATATTTACTAATGAAAATAGCTGATATTGCTGATTTGTTTCAAAAAAGACAGAAGGTAGCAAAGGTGGAGGGAGAAAAGGGGCCCAGTTCAGAGCACAGATTGAACAAAAATGGCTGTGGTGATTGTTGAAGCTGGAGGGTGATGGGTGATGGGAGTTTTGTATGCTGTCCTTCCCATTTTCAAGTGTTTGAGATTTTTCAGTAATAGAAGGTATTATAATGACATACAACACATAGCATTTCCTTCTGCCCTTCCTTTTTGCCGTACTGGGGAATGAACCCAGGACCTTCACACTGAGCTACATCTCCATGCCTTTTTTTTTTTTTTTAAATTTTTGAGATAAGGTCTTACAGAGTGGCTAAGTTGCCCAAGCTGGCCTCAAATTTCTGACTCTCTGGCCTTGGCCTCAGCCTCCCAGAGTGCTGGAATTACAGGCCTGTGCCACCATGCCAGGCTCATTTGCCATGTTTCTTAGGCTTAAGAATTTTTTATATTTATTCTGTAGTTAGTTCTGTGATTCACTTTAGTTCAATTGCTTTTCTTTCCTGGTGGGATTTTTTTAGTGTCCTTGTAAATGTAGTCAATTCCATCAGACAAAGGTCTAACATCTAGAATATACAAAGAACTCAAAAAAATTAAACCTCCCAAATTTAAAGACCCAATCCAAAAATGGGCAAGTGAAATGAATAAACATTTCTCACATGAAGAAATAAAAATGGCAAATAAATATATGAAGAAATGTTCAACATCACTAGTCATTCGAGAAATGCAAATCAAAACAACATTAAGATTCCACCTCACTCCAGAAAGAACCGCGTATATGGAAAAATCAACCAATAACAAATGCTGGCGGGGCTGTGGGGAAAAAGGAACACTC